>SDVV010007573.1:0-17703 GCA_016164225.1 Gammarus roeselii
ATATATAGCTAATTTCCCTAGAAAGAAACTGACACCTTTTCAAGCCATTGAATGTTGCTTGTTATTGCAGGTTGGAGTCTCGCCGTGACTTGGAAGATGCAGCAGAATCAGACACAATGCTGGGACTCATTGGCTCAGAGTACAACAAATGGAAGGAGAAGTTTGCATCTCAAGTTTCCATGCTTAGTCATTTTGCTTCAGTACACAACACCAACTGCAGCACATGTCTTGGTATCAAGTGAGTGACATCATCCAAACACTTTAGCCTAGTTAATGAATAGGCAGATATGGTTGCTAGTTTCATCATTAATTTGGTTATTCATCTTATATGAGTGGTGGGAAGGCTATTGGATGTGCTGGTGTTGAGAGAGGAGCGTGGAGGTCTGTCTGATCATCTAGCTACAGGTTGAAAGAAGATTGACTGTGGAACAAGGGTGGAGAAGAGACTGGGAGCTCCACCTGCAGTGTATGAGCTACAGCTAGCGCCCAGCCTTAAAATACAGGTACCCATCATGTTTGTTTGTTGGGAATCTGCTAGCCAGTGCAGGCTTTGTATTTAATAATTTGACCTGTACCCCTGGTAAAATTGATGTGGTCTCACGGATGCTGCCTCAGATCACACACCAGCAATATAAAGAGACAGTGATGGTGAGTGAATTGAATCTAGCAGGCAGAGTGAAGAGTTCCGGGTGATTAATGTTGAATATGACATTGTGAGAGCTCAAGGCCTGGGGAATGTTGAGGAAGAATCAAAGATGTTCAAACATGTGGTGTTGAGATGTATGAGAAATGTGTGTGGTGTGCGCTAGGTGAGAGAGTGTAGAAGGAAGAGTTGCAAGTGGTGAAATTATGAAGTTGAAATTTACGGGCTCAGAAGAAAATACATTTTGTGGTGTTTTTGGGCAAGGTTGGTGCTGGCCTATGCTACAGAGAGAGGAGAAATCTGAAAAGAGGTGAAGCATAAGGTGGAGAGAGCAATGAGGGTTGCTGATGCTAAGTTAAGAAGATGGTTGTGCAAGAATTTTGAGGAGAACAAGACAATGTTATGAATGGAGGTGAAGAGGGTAAGGAAGGTGGAAATGGCAAAGGTGGGGTGGTGAAAGATGTAATCAGCCACTAGTTGTGGGAGAACGTTGATGTAAAGAAAAAGTGTGCTGAGCATTTTGAGCGGTTGTTGGAAGTTGAGAATGTCACAAAGGCAAATATTGTTGCTGTTGCTGATGGAGCACAAACGCTGGTTTTGGGAGCAATAATTGTTGCCATCATTACTAAGAATAAGGAGCAAAAGGTGGTAGAGGTGATTGAGCAATAATTGTTGCCATCATTACTAGGAATAAGGAGCAAAAGGTGGTAGAGGTGATGGAAGTTAATTTTTTTTTAATGCATTGCAACCGAGTGCCTAAAGAAGAGAGAAGCAACAGAAGTCAAATAGTTGGTGTGGCTACTAAATTTGAGCTTTGTGTTTGGCGTGATGCCAATCGAATGCTCTGTTGTACAAGGGCAAAGGAGATAAAATTGAATGCAGCTACTCATGAGGCATTGGTTTGTTATGTGGGGTGGAAGTTTTACAGAAGGGTGTTATTGAGGAGAACTGTAGACAGTAACATGGCGTGAGTGGCAAGGAGAACTGTGTGGATTTAGGAGTGGTGAAGAGTGTGCTGATCAAATTTTTGCAGCAAGACAGGTGTGTCCTGGGCCTTCATGGATTTTGAAATGGCCTATGATAGAGTCGACTGTGAGGCATTGTAGAGGTTGTTATGTTGGTGAAAATGTTGGCAGCAGACCACGTGTGAAAGTAGGCCTGTGACAATGCTTTGTTATTTTGTAATGGATCAAGGTTTATAGCTCTCAGGAGCAAATGGGTGGTGTTGGTAGTCAAGTCAGTGGCTGATTCTGAGAAGTTTTGTAGGCTAGTGATGGAGTTTGGTACAGCTTGTTAGAGAAGGAAGCTACAAGTAAATGTGGGTGAAGGTAAAAATAAGGTAAGGTGATGTTCAAGGAATGATAATGCAAGCAGAATGTTTCCAGCCAAGTGGATAATTATTGTATGAACGTTTTCAGTCTCTTCATCTTCCCCCTTAGTAGGTGTTGGGCGCGTAGCCCCGGCACCTTAAGGATTACTGCAAATCCTTGGGGCTCTGAAGCAGGGTAGGTAGTGGGTTGGTCCTCCTTACTGCCACCCGGAGAGTGCTGGTATCATATGGCCTCATCACCTTTGCAGTTCCTGTACCTCCTGTGGCATCCGCACATACCATATACGTTCGCCACGAGAACGGTATTTATCTGCGTAGTAGTTAACTTGACTCGAGCATTGAAAAAAAAAAACTTGATGCTGCACTGTTTGCTGGTTTGACAATCACCGCCAGAAAGACTATGGCTTCAGCTCGCTAGAAAGCCTCGCCACTTTAATCTAATCTATTCCCAATGCTATCTATGGATCAGAGTTTATAAGTTTACAACTGTTTACAAGTGTAGGAAGACAACAACAGGAATATTGGCCCTAATTAGGTTGCGTTTTGATAGCAAGAGGATTAGTTCTGGAGTAGAATGTCTAAGAGGCCTATTGGCCCTAACTAGGTTGCCTTTTGATAGCAAGAGAATTAGTTCTGAAGTAGAACGTTTAAGAGGGCCTTGTGTGCCATTTCTGTTTTTTATAACGACACAAAAGGGAACAGTTTAGCTATTTATCGGCGATTTATGTAGAACTTATCGAATTGCGACCAAAACGTTTCGATTGTATTGCTGTTTACAACTTCCGTTGGAAGTTTGTTCCATTTTTCGACAACTCTAAATATGAAGAAATTGCGCGTGATGTCAAGTGAGAAACCTTTCCCAATGTTTTTGTATCCATTATTCCTAGTCACTCCGTTTGTATCTAGAGTGAAAAAGCTCGCTCGTTCATCGTTTTCCTTACCCTTCATAATCTTCCACACTTTGATCATGTCGCCTCTGACTCAACGTTTTTCTAGCTAACAAAGATTGAGTTCACATAGCCTGTCTTTGTACAATTTATTTCGCAGCAAAACGATGGGTTTGGTAGCTTTACGTTGAACCTTCTCAAGCTTCATAACGTCTTTTCTAAGAAATGGAGACCAGAATAGAACGGCATACTCGAGATGCGGTCTAACAAATGCATTAAATTACATGAGCATGCTATGTTGGTTTTTGTACGAGATAGTGCTGGATATCATACCTAGCATTTTGTTGCCTTTCTCGGCAGCATCATTACATTGCTTGCTGCTTAAGTCGTTACTGATGATGACACCTAAATTTCTCTCATCGGTGACAGGAGAATTTCTATCCGGACATGGAATATTTGTGTTTGAGGTTATGAGGACCTATGTGCATAACTTTACGTTTGTCTACATTAAATTTCATTAGCCACTTTTCTGACCAATCAACAATTTTGTTCAAGTCTAGTTGAATCTGCTGACAGTCTAGTTCAGTTTGCACTTTTCCTCCGATCTTAGTATCGTCTGTGAACTTGCTAATGTTTGAGAGTATGTTGCTATCAATATCGTTAATGGATATGCACATGAATATACACATGAATATACACAGTTGGTTATTGCAATCAAGTAAGATTTAGTGTAGCTAGTGATTATACCTACTCTTAATATAAACTTTTCTATTACTATGATGTACCAGCATTTTCTGTTGTCAGATTTTCATTCATGTCCACTGATTATTATTTGGTGCATTTCTTTCTTAGTTTTGCTATTTTTTCAAAACAGTTTTCATATTGCTCCCCTTCTTCTCCAAGCTGCATGTACATCTCCTTTGATTTGATGTCTTTGTCATCAGTTGAAAACCTTTATCTGCTTTAGATACATTGTGTTGATGTCACTCCAATGTTCTTGCATTCATAGTGTCCAGAATTACCTTTAACTGCCATCATTCTAATATTTGTACCCCCACTAAAGCTACTGGTTCACGGGTCGCACGGGGTCACGATCCAACCGCTAGGGGGGATGAACACCCTATTTTCCTTTCAGACCCTTCTATTCTTCACTCTTCACTATCTCTTCTTCTCTACCATTTCCTGGTTATGCTTTCACCTTGTTTACTCTTTATACCTTGTTTGTTTTGTTAAAACTTCATTAATGTATCATATCTCTGTTCTTCTCTTGACAAACTTCCCCTAGAATTTTTTTTTTCATCATTCTGTTTATTTCATCTAAAACATTCCTCTTGGTGTATGGCTTTTTTTATCTTTTCTTTCTCTTACTGATTCTTTTCCATTCGCTGTTTATTATAGCTTTTGGGGCCGACTGCAGTGTCAGCCTGCCTCTGGTGCTGTAGGTCGCTAGTTCGAGCCCCGGCAACGACATGGCGGCATTGTGGCTGGGAGATTCGTTGCCTCCCCCTTCTGTGTCAGCCTAACTTGCCACCCTCCTTTTCAGGGGAAACGGCTGTATGTCTATAGCTACATACCTTATAGCTTTTGCATTTCTCTTGTTTTATATCTTTATCTTATCATTTATTGTTTTCACATCATTAATTTAATACATATTTTCTTGAATCTATACTGAACAACTTTCAAAGTGGCCAAAAATAGCAAAGTTTACTACAGATAACGCTGTAGCTAGATGATATGACTGCAATAGGCCTCAGCAATGTGGTGGACTGGAGGGTGGGACAACCTTCAGCAAACTTGCTGCTGGGGAAAAGCTGGTGGAAGGTCCTGCCTGACCGTTGGAATACTATGTTGCAGAGGAAACGAGTCTTGCATAGCTCACAAGTGGTGCTTGTTGAAAAAGCCAGAAAACAACTTGTTAAATGCGATCCGAGGTGGGCGGAAGCATGTTGGGGGGCTCCTCGGAATTCTCATGAATTTTTGAATAAAAAACCACCCAATGTTGATGACCCAGAGTTCTCCATTGCACCACTCTATTGAACTATGGATATCGCAAAAGAACGATGTATCAGCGTCACCATCTGGTGGACGTTTTTCTGCACCGCCATCACCCGGCGGTCGCGCCCAAGATTAGATTAAAGTGACGAGGCTTTCTAGCGCGCTGGAGTCATCGTCCTTCTGGCGCCGAATTTCAAACCAGCAAACAGCGCTGCATCAAGTTAGTCTTTGTTTTTCTTCTTTTTCAATGTTCAAGTTATGGTTTACTGCTGCGTAAAGTCAAAGTCCTTTACGCGGCGAACGTCTATGGTATGTACGGGTGCCACAGGAGGTACAGGAACTCCTAAGGCGCTGAGACCATATGATCCCAGCACTCACCGGACGGCAGTAAGGAGGAATAACACACTACCTACCCTGATTCAGAGCCCCAAGGATCCGCAGAAGTCCTTCAGGTGCAGGCTACGCGCTCCAACACCTGCTGAGGGGGAAGATGAAGAAAAGACAGAAACGGGGATCCCATGCATGAGATCTACACTAGGTGTAGGGAATTTCACGCATGAGAACAGCATGAATGGAAAGAAGAAGAAATGGTTGTAAAAAAAGGTTGCATGAAAGAAAGGCGCAACTTAACTGTTATTTGCCAACCAAAAGGAGAATAGTTAGAGCTGGTATGTGAATGTTTGAGTGTGTGTGTCTGTGTGTGCATGTGTGTGTTTTGTGCAGCGACTATTAGGAGAGTTGTTAAGGAGGTGTCTGAAACAAGTTTAAGGAAATTTGAGCTAAACATAAGATGCAAATGAGGTAAATAAAAAGTCAAGCAAATCAGGATAGGGGAGAAAATGAGAAATAGTAAAGGGTGAAGAGAGAGGGGAGTCTGAAGGGAAATAAGGGTGTTCATCGTCCCGGTTGGGCCGTGACTCCGTGGAAGAGGGGCCGCGCTCAAGTTGTGGACGTAAACCCCCTCCATCCCAGGCTGCCTGATTCAGAGATGATTATTCAAAAGCAGCCTTCTCCCACTTCTGGTGGGGTGGACTTTGATAACAAGATACGAGACCGTGACACAGGTGCGGCACATGCTGCTCCAGGACGAAACCCCGGGAGAAGCCGCCGCAATCGCTTACGAACTCATGAATGATAGGCTGAAAAACAGAAAGTACTTAAAAATCTCTTTCTAAAGGAACACTTCACTAAGTTCTTCATCGTCAAGGCAATCTCAGGAGAGAACCTGGCCAATACAAATACTTTGCACTGTAAGCTAATCAACAACTTTGCGCTGCACTGGAGGGACCCCGGAGCGGATCAATGAGCTTAAGAGTGGCTCCCTCCTGGTAGAGGTGAGAGATGAACAAAGTAGGAAAATTCAGAACCTAAAACAACTAAATAATATACCGAAAAGAGTTGATGAACATCCTATTCTCCACACGATACAAGGACCCATCTATTATAAAAAACAGACCAAACCACTCCAACGATGATATTCTTACTAAAGTTGCGGGTCAGCAAGTCACCAAAACATTGAGTGAGGAAACGACGCAAAACGGAATTGAAGAGTACACATGTGTCTACTTACTCACCTGCAAACTCTGTTCTCTACCTCTCGATGTTCACATTGGCTGGACGCAGTGTTCGGTCCGAGAATATATTCCTAACCCCAGACGCTGCTCCCACTGTCAAAAGTTTGGTCATGGAAGTGACGCCTGCCGATTGAGGAACGGAACAGGTCACAGGTACATGCTTCCGCTGCGGTGAGGACGCACACGGCCCCAACTGTGACCGACCTGCAAACTGTTCAGGGAATCATCTTGCGCCATCGCGCGACTGCTTTACAGACTTGTAAAGGAAATACCCTCGGTTCAAACCAGAGAGCGCCTTTCCTCCCCTGAGGCCAAGAGGCGAGTAACTAATAAATTTATCCGCCCGCTTACTAGCTTTGCAGCAGTGACAGCGGGGATGCCTATAGCCAGAGTTATTCCTAACCTAGGACGCGATGCCCTTACCCCTTCCCCTCCTCGAGCTCGGGGAAGCCCGAGACGACAGTACCCTGCACTACCCAAAATCCTATTAGAGATTCCTCCTGTCACTCCCACCTCGCCCGGCCTTCACTTGCTGATTGACGCGCGATGGGAGTCCCAGATCTTGATCTGGACGCCGATCTGCGATCGCTGGAGTCAGCACCACATTAAGAGAGATGCGCAACCACACATGAAAAGAGAGATGTGCAACCACACATGATTAAAGCTCGTGATCTATCGCCAAAACTAAACCCACCTTGCTTCAAGCCCAACCTAGATTTCCCTTAGTGGCCATGCAGGCTAGCCAGGTTACATCTCGACCCAAATGTCTGGTGCCCTCATTGGGACACCAAATACCCCTCTGTCTCTTCCTCGCCCAGCCACACACAACTGTAATACTTTGGCAAATGCGCTGAATACACTGTCGAGTGATAGTCATCCCATTCCTTCTGCATCCCAAACCAGAGACTCTCGTTTGCCGCTGACCAGCACCAAGCAATCCCATTCCATCGGCATCCCAAACCGAAAACTCGCGTTTGCCGCTGACCAGCGCTAAGCGCACTGGCTCGGACCTATCCGATGATGATCCGACCGGAAATGGCCCTGCGTTGACTCGTGACAGTAAAAGAAGCTCTATTAATACTCGCCGAGCACGGTCGGCAGGCCGTGAGTGACATTGTGTGCCGAAACGATATTGAACAAGACAACATCAATTCAAGCTTAGATCCTAACTTGTTCTGACTTGATCTCCCCATGTGTGATACACTCGTCCTTCATTGGAACATTAGAGGATATCGTGCTAACTATGCTGAACTACTGAAATTAACCCAAACTTATAATCCAATGGTGGTTTGTCTCCAGGAAATTTTCCTGGAGCTGTACAAACCATCGTTTCCCTGTGGGTATAAATCCCACTTTGTCTCACCCACTGCTGCTCGACCGGGCACAGGCCTAGTCACAATAGTAAATCAGGCAATCACACGTATTCTAATCCCTCTACGAACAAATCTGCAAGCTCAGGCCCGCAGAGTGGGTCTTCAACGCCCCGTTACTATTTGTAACCTGTATATTTCTCCAAATGAACTTGTAGGTGATTTAACGCTAAACACCCCCTCTGGTGGGGAGAAACAGATCTAGCCCCGGTTTCCACCTGCAGTAGTGGAAACCGCGTCAGCAAACCGCCCAAAACCTTCGATAGCCACCGGCACGCGCGTGATGAGACGAAGAAGGTGCGAGACGAGAAATGGGTGGCCGGCTTAGTTGTGGGGTAGAGTGTTTTTGTTGCTTTGTGGGTTGTGTGGCAATTAACAAATGGCCACCCGTGCGATATAATTTAATTTGTGGACACCAGAACATTGAAACTTGCAGCGTGTTCATGTCCCTCAGCCACGCTGCAACGCACCAACCTGACGCGTGAGGGATAACCTCATGTGGAACAGGAATGTTTTGTAGGGGAGAAATGATGGGGATTGTTCAATTGTCCATGAAAAACAAGGAAGTGTATTTGTCGTGGCTCTGGTGTCTTGGAAGTGTCGGTGGGCCCAAAGGCTGGGCAGCACACAGGCTGCGTCCACATCAACACCGCAGAGAAGGCGCACAAGGCGCAATCCCCACCGGCGAGGATATGAAACAGGGTGGGTTGAGGGACTTCTGCTGGGGCCGGAGCCCAAGACGTCGCCACCGCAGGCAAGGCATCTTGATGGAGTTGGCCCGCCTGACTCGTGTAGTGCCCTCGTGGGTGACAAGTGCTGGTGGAGCCCTACGGAAGTGACTACTTCCCCATCACCATCACTATTCTCCACCCTGAAGATCCTTCCAACGCTCGCCGATACATATTGCGTAAAGCCAACTTCTCCCACTTCAGGATATATCATGTGATGAGATGGTAAAAAACTTGAATAATGTCCTCCTTTACGCCGCAGACGGCAGCATCCCTATAACTAAGGGACCAAAGCGTAAAATCAGGACACCTTGGTGGAGTGACCTTTGCAGAACGGCAACGGAAGCGTGCATTCAATCGTGACCGGCACACCAATGCTAAAGCAGATAAGATTACGTTTAGGCGAGAAACTGCAAAAGCACGAAATACCTACTTCTTATCACGAAAGGAATCGTGGGAGAACTTCGTATCCTCCATTAATGTTAACACACCCATGTCTCAAGTGTGGTAAAGTACTGTTCTCATCCTCCCCCACCCATAACGGGGGGGAGGGGAGGCGACCCACACTAACCCGCAGGAAATCTCGGAATTCTTTGCAACACACTACTTTTCCGTTTGCTCAGATTCTGGGTATGGCCCTTATTTCCGTGCCACAAAGCGCATTGCTGAAAAAAATGATCCGGATTTCGCAACGAATCTTCCCGTTGCTTACATTGAGCCAATCACTACGCGAATTCATTGGTGCAATTTGTGCTTCCAGCCCCTCGCTCCCGTTTAGGACTTAATTTCTCACGAGATGCCCGCCACCTACATCCCACTGCACTCTGCACCAACTGAAGAATTGTCCAGCTACCGCCCTACAGCCCTCGTCTCGTGTGTAGCGAAAGTTCTGGAGAAGATTGTGAATGCCCAACTGACCCGGCACCTTGAAGCAAACTAGCTAATCTCCCATTACAATTCGCGTTTAGAAAGATGTTATCAGCACAGGGTGCATTATTACGCGTTGTGACTGACATCCAATGTGCCTTGGACACTAAACAACACACTGTCTGAGTTTTCTTTGATCATCAGAAGGCATAAGGAACAACCTGGCGTTATGGCATCCTCCAAGAGATACATCAGATGGGACTCCTGCGTCACTTAACAGTTTTCATTCGGAACTTCCTTTGGCGGAGAGTCAAAATCAGCAATCAACTTTCAAACATTCATACCCAAGATAAGGGGGTACTCCATGGTAGCCCTTTCTTGCACTCTATTCGCGATTGCTACTAATGGGATTACGGGGGTGATCCCACCCTCCGTGAATGATTTTCTGTACGTAGACGACTTTATGATGTACGCATCTGCACCTGCTGTGTCCCAACGCCAGCTGCAAAGTGCAATTGATCAGATGGTTGCTTGGACAGAATTTTAAGGCTTTACAATCTAATGAAGCGAAACATGTGCACTTCATATCCATCAGTCCCGCGCATACAAGGAACCAGACCTCAAACTCTATGGAGAGGAGAAATGATCCTTTTCCTACCTACAGTCCGCTTTCTAGGATTAATATTCGACCAGAAGCTAACCTGGAAGTACCACGTACAGCAGCTTAAGGTAGACTGCCTACAGCAATCTATAATTCTTCGGATTGTATCTCATTTTACCTGGAGTGCAGACAGAACAACATCATTACGCCTTCACCGCGCTATCATCGGTTCAAACTGGACTATGGGAGCATTGTCTACGGCCCCACTTGAACCAAATATTCTGAAAACATTGGAATCAGTTCACAACGCCGCATATCGCGTCTGTACTGGAGCTTTCCACTCCTCTCCTATTGTCAGCTTTCTTTGTGAAACTGGTGAGCCTAGTCCTACCTGGGGCGAGAACAAATCGACCTCCAATTCTATTGCCACATTCTCGCTCGCCCCACCTCCCCTACAGTACCACAATTCGACAGCTCCATCCCAATCTGGCTCCTTCCTTGAGCTTCTCACAACTCGTTGAGCTTCTCGCTGTTGAGCTTGGGCTGCCACGTATAATGGTGGACCCTCTCCTGCGAGATGCAGTTTCCATCTTGCGTATACCAGAAAATATGCCCCCACTATGTTACTGTCCAAAAGGCAGATGTTGTACCCCAAATCTTCCTGCAATTTTTATAACCCATGCGCAGACTCTTCACTGATTGATTATAAGTCAACGATGCTGTGGGCTGTGCAGCGGGGCCACCCGAACGCGTCATTGATAGGAGACTCCCTCAATCAGCTTCAGTTTTGACTGCTGAACTCACGGCCATTGCCGATGCCCTCTTGGCGGCCGATACACTCCCAGATGCCAATATCTCAATATTTAGTGAGTCGCTTAGCAACTTCCAACCCTGGAGATCTTTAACAATTGCCACCCTGTTGTTTCAACAATTTTGCGCTGGCTTGTGCGATTGTCCTCCAGGAATAAGAACGTTTGTTGTGCTGGGTTCTGGGCCACTGTGGGGTGGTGGGCAATGAGCAGGCGGATGAAGCGGCGCAAAGCGCTGCCTGACCCAGCTGAACAGCGTCCACTTTCATATAAAAACTTTTACCCAGCAATTAAAAGAGCTGTCCGAAGTGATAACTTTTGTTATCTCGATGCTCTCGATGAAAAACAATTTCTCTGTAATGAGTAAGGGCCATGTGGCTTTGCATGCCACTTCTGCTTTTTATTTGAATGAATCCTGAAGAGAAAACATTACAGAGACGTTTTTAAGATAGAATCTTGATAACATACGTTAAACGTAGTTTTCAACCAATTTAGACCTTTGTGTCTTCTAACCTTCCTCGAGAATCTCGAAACTTTCTAGTTCCTCGACTGTCTTCGAGTTTTTAGGAAAAAAAACGTTGGTCGCTTGGCAGCGTGTGGCGTCTTGCGCCTGTCTGTCTAAATGTCTTCTAGGTATCGAGTGGCGCGCTCAGCCGTCTGCCGGCTGAATCCCCAACCCCCTCCTTTCCTATATAAGCGAGGGTTGGGCTATCCCATCATTCATGAGGGCAAGAAAAGTTGCTTTCCGCGAGGAGACGTTGGTGCGTAGTCAAGATAGGAGTGGGAGGAGGAGGCCCCATATGGCTCTTACTCATCGTAGAGAAATAAGCTTTTTATCAAGATGAAAAAAAATTGTATTCTCTTCTACTGGTAAGAGCCATATGGTTTTGCATAGAAAATACC
Organism: Gammarus roeselii; assembly: GCA_016164225.1. Classification (NCBI taxonomy): domain Eukaryota; kingdom Metazoa; phylum Arthropoda; class Malacostraca; order Amphipoda; family Gammaridae; genus Gammarus; species Gammarus roeselii. The sequence continues at coordinate 11,708 of SDVV010007573.1, forward strand.
ATCATGTAGCGCAGGCTGGCCGATGCCAGAAGAGCACAGAAGTTGGATGGATCGGCTGCATCTTTAATTGAGTGTTCCCAAAAAAGCGCATGCCATGTAAGGGAATGATAACACATTTGTATAAATGGTGGTAATGACTGTACTGATTGGCGAATACAAGAATTGTCGATAACAACAAAACGCTAGGTCTTAGCGGCAAACTAATATGCGGGCTCTGAACTTGAGGGCCCAAATAATATCTAAGTATGGGTAAATAGTGACCATACTTTCTTGACGCGGCCAAAAGCCATATGCGGGCCGTGAGCATGAGCAACCAAAGAGTAGTTACGTGATCAATACATATTGCCCTCCAGAGAGGGTGGGTGAACAGTCTGGTGGGCAATAAATTCTAACTATACCAGTACCGACGATATGTACAATAGCTAGCTCCTATGGTTACAGAGTTGTACTTCAAGTAGGATGAGGAAATACATATTTTGTTATCCGTAACCTGAAGGCTTTGCGTGGAGTGTCTCCGCACAGATGGTAAGATAATGAAGTACTTATTTAATGCTACGTAGAGGAGGTGCTGGCCTCAGCGGATGCGGTGTCCGAAACGCATGAGGCAAGAAGGACTTCCTACCTGGTTCCCAAGGAGACGCAAGGTTGATTAGGCTTCTGTACTGTGAAGAGGTATTTGTGCACTAATATGTGGATTATGCGGTGTGACCTCATTGATAAGCGAACAGATGTAGTGCCCCACCGATGACGCCCTGAGAGGCTTGCCGGAAGTAGGATGGATTAACAAAAACACATTGTGCGATGGACATTGTGCTCTGTAGGCTTTGAGTGTGGTCATGGGGCACGAGCCGTGTGCCCGGCTATCCGGCAGCAGTAAGGCGATAAAGATGAGCGGTGGCGTGTGGGCGAGGGTCTGGTTTTTGTACAGTAACTTATCAGCGGTCAGGATGAGCGCATATGGAGGGCTCGTGGAGAAGTGGAGTCCCGTGCGTGACATGGCTGCAAGTTCAGAGACCCTGTTGCCTGCTGCGATCGCGACGAGAAACAGTCTTCTGAAAGAGTGCCAAAACTGATGTCGTCTGAGTATTGAAGCAAGGAGAGGCGAGCATGTCGAGCACCGGCTCGAGCTTCCTTTGCGGCACGAAACGCTGTTGTGGCGGATTCTCATAAATCTGGGTCCTAGCCAGTTCTTGAAAGATTGCCCCGCGGGTCGTGACGTCCAAGCCGTGTAAGAGGGGCAAGTGTAGCGCATTCCTGTAGACCAGAACTGTATGAGGGTTTCGTCGCTTCTGCTTGCTGGCGTAGTGCAGGAACGTCAAAAGGGTGGACTGGTTGATGGACTGCGCCTGCGTGGCGCGTAGCCACGTTTGGAAACAAGTCCAGACGCTTTGGTATTGGCGTTGTATGGACTGCCTGTGCGTGTTGACCAGGGTGTCCGCTAGCGAGGTTTTGAATTTGATCGTGAGCATCGTTTTCAAAAATTGAATGCGAAATAACGCGAGAAGGGTCGTGATGTTAGAGAGACCTCCCTGCCTTCGATGCGCTGGGACACGTCGAGGACGAGCGAGAGTTCGTTGGAAGACGCGACGACCGTGGGCCACCACAGAGTGTTGGGGTGGTCGGGGACCACAAGGACGCCGCTGTAGCGAGACGTCTCGAGTTAGCGGAGCACTTGAGGGATCATGTTGTATGGAAGGAAGAGGTATATTTCCTTCCCCTGATTCCAGTCGCATTGGAGAGAATCCACTAAAGCTGCTCGCAGGGGAGGAAATGGAGCTGCAATTAGTGGGAGCTTGCGGTTCCCGGATGCGCGAAGAGATCGATGTGCATGGTCGGGCCCACCAGGGTAGAGAGGCGGGAGAAGCACTGAGGCGTCAGCGCCCATTATGTTTCTACCGGTAGGAGACGTGAGAGCTGATCGGCCCTAACGTTTTGCGAATCGGGAAGGTAGGTTGCTAAGAGATGGAGGTAGTGGCGCTGGAGGAACTGTAGGAGCTGTGCTCCGAACTTCTGTAGCGGAATTTATGATGCCGAGGAATCTCTGGTGCTGTCGGAGCGTGAGGGTTCCGCGGGAAAATATCTCTGTGACCATGTTCCTGCAGCGGTCGATGTTAACAACTGTTTAAAGTGTAGGATGACAACAACAGGCCTATTGGCCCAAACTGGGTTGCCTTTTGATAGCAAGAGGATTAGTTCTGGAGTAGAACGTCTAAGAGGCCTATTGGCCCAAACTGGGTTGCCTTTTGATAGCAAGATAATTAGTTCTGAAGTAGAACGTCTAAGAGGGCTTCGTGTGCCATTTCTGTTTTTTTATAACAACAAGCGAGGGAACGGTTTAGCTATTTATCAGCGATTCATGTAGAACTTATTGAGCCGCAACTCAAACGTTTCGATTGTATTGCTGTTTACAACCTCTGCTGGAAGTTTGTTCCATTCTTCGACCACTGTGTACGTGAAGAAATTGCGCGTGATGTCGAGTTAGAAACATTTCCCAATGATTTTGTATCCATTGTTCCTAGTCACTCCGTTTGTATCTAGAGTGAAAAGGCTTGCTCGGTCGACGTTTACCTAACCTTTCATAATCTTCCACACTTCGATCATGTTGCCTCTGACTCGACGTTTCTCTAGCTAATAAAGATTGAGTTCACAAAGCCTGTCTTTGTACAATTTATTCCGCAGCAAGGGGATGAGTTTGGTAGCTTTACGTTGAACCTTCTCAACTTTAATAACATCTTTTCTAAGGAATGGAAACTAGAATTGAATGGCATACTCGAGATGCGGTCTAACAAATGCATTAAATAACTTGAGCATACTGTGTTGCTTTTTGTACGAGATAGTGCGGGATATCATACCTAGCATTTTGTTGCCTTTCTTGGCAGCATCGTTACATTGCTTGCTGCTTTTTAAGTCATTACTAATGATGACACCTAAATCTCTCTCTTCGGTGACGGGAATGAGTTTCTTTTCAGACATTGAATATTCGTGTTTGGGGTTATGAGGACCTATTTGCATAACTTTGCATTTGTCTGCATCAAATTTCATTTGCCACTTTTCTGACCAATCGACAATTTTGTTCAAGTCGAGTTGAATCTGCTGACACTCTGGTTCAGTCTGCACTTTTCCTCCGATCTTTGTATCATCTGCAAACTTGCTAATGTTTGAGAAAACATTGCTATCGAGATCGTTAATGAATATTATAAAGAGAACTGGCCCTAACACGGATCCTTGAGGCACGCCGCTTGTAACATTACCCCAGGGGGAGGAAGCTCTGTTAAGTACAATTCGCTGCCGTCTGTCCGTAAGCCAGCATTTTATCCAGTTGTTAAGCTCGCCTCAAATACCGATGCTGTGCAATTTACCAATTAGGCGCTTGTGGGGGACTTTATCAGAGGCCTTTTGAAAGTCAAAGTAAATGATATCGATTGGAGATTTTGTGTTGTGGATTTTGATTATATTTCTGAAAGAGAGTAGCAGATTCGTAAGACAGGAACGGTTGTGTCTAAAGCGATGCTGGGAGTTGCCAATCAATTTGTTTGATTCTAAGAATTTTCTAATTCTATCCGTTATCAAACTTTCCATCAACTTGCCAATGACTGAGGTGAGACTAAATGGGACGGTAGTTGCCGGGACTCTTTTTGTCCCCTTTTTTAAAAATTGGGGTAACATTGGCCTCTTTCCATTTAGAGAGACATGTGCCATTTGTGAGAGATTGGGTGAAAATGTTCGACGAATGTTCGTCGATTTAGGTTCTAGTCTCTTTTAGAATTCTGGGATGAATTTGGTCTGGACCTGGAGATTTGGTGACTTTCAATTTATTTATATATTTAATAACTTCGGCGGGAGAATAGTTCACTGTGGTGAGGGCTTCAATTCGTTTTGCCGCTATGATATCTTCTAATTTTCTAACATAGATACAGAACAGAAGTATTCATTAAGTAGAACACTCATTTTGGTGTCGTCCGTTTCTAGCTCACCAACATTGTTCTCGAGAGGACCTATTTCAGATTTTGATTTTTTTTGCTTGAAATATAATTAAAAAATTGTTTCAGATTAGTTTTGTCATTGGCAGCAATTTCATTTTCATATTCTTTCTTCTTACGTTTCAGGACCCTCTTTAGATCTCTTCTGATGATTTTGTATTCATTTTTTTGCTTCTTCGTCATGTGGATGTCTCTTTTATCGAATGCTTTGCTTTCTTCCGTGAATGAAGGTTCTGCAATTCTCCTTTCCAGTACTTGGGCTGATAGACTGCTGTTCACCTTTTTTGCATGGGATATGCTCATGTTCAATATTTTTAAGTGCAGTTAAGAAATATTCAAGCAATTGATTGACATCTTGTCTGAGGCTTATGTTTGCTGATGCCATTGACTCTTGAGTCATCCAAATTAGCTAATCTGAAGTTGAAAACTTATTCGCAGTTTGTTGATGTTTTCAACTCGAGCTCTATCAAAAAACGGATACAGTTGTGGTCACTAGTTCCGAGTGGTTCGCCTACTTCGACGTTCGTGACATGAGAGTCGCTTGCACTAAATAGGAGATCAAGAATGTTGCTACCTCTTGGGGGTGTCTTCACCATTTGGGTCATGAACTTATTGTCTGCAAAATCAATCAGGCTTTGGCCGGTGGCAGTGCATTCGTCTGTTTCCCAATCAATGTCGGGGATATTGAAGTCGCCAAGCACAATACTGTGTTGTGTTGTGACAACATCGACGAGGGTGTTGTAAAGATCGATATCATCTGCAACCTTGCTTTTAGGGGGGCGATAGACGAGAGTGATTTGACACTTTGTATGTTTACCGACTACTTGGATTGATAGCTACTATGTCGTGCTTGTTGTTTGGAATGGTGACTTCTAATATTTGCTGAGTGTTTTTCACGAGAAACAGCACTTCTCCGCCCTCTCGGTCTCGTCTGTCTTTGTGAAATAGTGAGTAACCGGGAAGAGTAAATTAGCCTAAATAATGTATGGTGCTCAATTTCATCCACGATTCTGTGATTGCTATTATGTCGATACTTTCATTCATTGCAAGGATACTTAATTTTTCGATTTTGTCTCCGAGACTTCTAGCGTTCACGTAGTAACATTTGAGAGTACCGTTAGTCATATTGACTTGATTTGCTTGACTTCTTTTGCTTCTACTCTGAGGTCTTGTGTCGGAGCCAAGACTTTCGTTTTCGTGGGTTGTACTAGCAAAGCTGCGACTACTGCCTCTAACTCGGGCTGGATTGATAGCAGGAACTTTTTTGCTAGGACCTGTGGTGGTGTTTTGATGGGCACTTTTATTTGTTGTGTATCTCGTGTTGAAACGGGCGGAGGTCGCAGTGTCGTTTCGTCGGGCACTGCTGGCGGAGTTGCTGGTATGATATCGTTTACGTTTTTTGACTTATTTTCGTTGACAAGTCCAACGCCGATGTTTTTAAGGATTTTTTTGATGGTATCAAGTCCATAAGTGTTAATGCGAGCCTTGTTGGTGATTCTATTAAAGTTATAGTACTTTGGGTCGATCATCGTATCCCAATTATCCGAGAAAGAGATTTTCTGAGCTTTGCAGAAAGTTGCTAGGCGATTCTTCAGTAAAATCATCTTGCTTAACTTGTATCTACTTTGGTTCAGATGGGGCAGGATGGAGGTGGTGGAGGTTCGCGTGTGAAGGTTTGATGTTGTTAGCGTGGCTTCATACCTTTTCCATTTCGATTCCGTTTGCGACACGTCTTTAGCTCCGACTTGTATTACAATTCGCTTAGATGAATGTATCCTTTCCTTCGCGATTATGCCTTTGACCTCGTCAATTTTCAAATCAGCTTTGCCGAGTATTTACATTTGAATTCTCCCTTTTCGCCAATTTGATTCGAAGGAGGTGACATTGTAATCACCAATCACAATAATTTTCTCTGTATTCTGAGAGTCCATTTCATCGGGCAATACATCGAATCGGTTACGTGTATTGGGTCGAAAGTGGTGAGATTGTGGTCCAACGTGTGTTGCATGATCACAT
>SDVV010007574.1:0-17703 GCA_016164225.1 Gammarus roeselii
AATATATATATATATATATACATATATAATGCATTATATGCATTATACACAAATATTTCTACATTTATTTATCAAACAAGAAACGCACTTCCCAAGAGGAATAACATCTATCACATTAATTGTCACAAGGTTATTCTAAAATCGATAATTGTGTTTTAAGTGCACTATTAGGAAACTTTCTATAAATAGTGGTTGATTTACTGATTTCTCTGTCTATTTAAACATTTTTCCTGGCCTACAATCAATAAACTTTTATAAATACGATCAAAGTTTATATACGTTCCTTTCTCATTTAATAACTAATACGTTCTGTATTTTACGTATCTCCATCCATTTTAGGTCCAAATAACGTTGTTCTATGAAAATATAATTTCCCGTTACATTTCAGTCGTACATAATTACAGATCAAACGAGTATTCAAATAGTTCAGCATCAAATACGTCTTCTTACACTTTTCGCACAAAAAACTGTATTCAACAGTACAACAAGATTTTAGAAACTAATAAGATGCAATCGAAAAGCATGGAATCAGTATTATATTTTTTTGTTGCGGCTAGACCTCAGAAGAAAAATGTCATGGCAAACGATACTTAAAATCTAGTACCTGTTCGGACACAATTCTAACAATTCTCAATCGCTTTCCCTGCTCATCTTGATGCTCAACGAAGCATTTTCCGATTTGCCCCAAGTAATTTTATGGATTGAAACAGCGAAAAAATGTGTGTCTCTGAACCTGAAGAGTCAACTTCAGAAGCCACGCATGAAATGACGACGTCGATGTAATTTTCCGGATGGGATGTTATCACCATGAAGTGGCATTACATTCTTCACGGAGAAGCAGCCCATTGCCGGGTATGGAACGCAGAGTGCAGGCGGCAGAATCACCGGTACATTATTATTTTTTAACTGGTGTTACAGTGTGGCTCTTCTTCATTCCCTAAATACTCAACCTTCTCCTTCCATATCCATTTACGAAATACACAATCAAAACATCACTGTATGCAATTCATACCAAGCAAGAGGATAAAAATGTACACAAGATGACGCACAGTTGAATAATTAGAGAACCTCAAAGTATCATCGGTGCATAATCCGGTTTTAAATGAAGAGTATATGTGGCCCTAATGCTTATTGGCATTTATTTTAGGTAATTGAATGTATTTCACAGACAAATAGTAGCAACTGGCCATATCTCGAGGTTGCGAAGTGGATTTTCACATCAATTATATTATCTTACCTCAGTCATATGTGAACTATTGAATGTTCATAAACTTTATCCCAGAGGCGCTGCGTGTGCTCATACGCCGTGCTGGGTCAAACTGATATTGAACCCAGATACCTAAGATAACGAGTTCGAGACCTATGCCGTTAAGGCACTCAGGGTTCAAAAGTTGGAACATACAGACTGATATAAATTATCCAGAAGCCTTTCCTTAAAACAAATACTATTTCAATCAGTGAACGCGAGTTCTGTTAAGTTTTGAAGGGTATCACGATGACAGTAATTGGTATCACGATGACAGTAATTGGTACCTCGATGACAGTAATTGGTATCACGATGACAATAATTGGTATCACGATGACAGTAATTGGTATCATGATGACAGTAATTGGTATCACGATGACAGTAATTGGTATCACGATGACAGTAATTGGTATCACGATGAGAGTAATTGGTATCACGATGACAGTAATTGGTATCGCGATGACAGTAATTGGTATCACAATGAGAGTAATTGGTATCACGATGACAGTAATTGGTATCACGATGACAGTAATTGGCATCACGATGACAGTAATTGGTATCGCGATGACAGTAATTGGTATCACGATGACAATAATTGGTATCACGATAACAGTTATTGGTATCACGATGACAGTAATTGGTATCACGATGACAGTAATTGGTATTGTTGAGGTTGTGTACTTTTTAAAATTTACGGTAAATAAAATCAAGGTACAAATGATTAAACAGTGGTTTTAGAATATTATTTTGAATTTAAATAAAGTAACATGTCAACAGTTGAACTCGCCCTATAGCACTAAACATTGATTGTGGTACAACGGACACAACGGAACAAAAGTGTGAAGGAACAGCAAAAGAAATGTAGTAAGTGTAAAGCGTAGAGCGTAAGCGAAAACGACGCAAAGGCGACGTAAAGGTGAAGACCCACCCTGTTGGGAGATACAGAACACGGGACATAAGACCTGAGTAATTATTACACGCCTCAAGTATGAACGCATACCAGAATATATAGCAAAAACTGTCACACAAAATAAACGCTGAAGGGCTAAATCAGATGCATCTAAATATGAGATACTGAGTGTCGGTCGGTCTTACCTCCACCCAATGAATCCGCTATTAAAGTGTGATGCGTTCTATACTTCAGACCTTCACCAGGAAATAAAATGGGAAGGCCTCGTTTATGTGTATGAAGTGATCCTCCAATAAGGGAACCACTCGCCTTTTGGGCGCCTCCCTAAAGGGGCGTGGTGTCTTCAAGCCTTGGCCTTATCTGCTTACAAAATAAAATTAGGCCGGTAACTAATTTACAGGCTCCTCTCATTTTTCTTTTTACAATGCATGAAAACCCTGAGCTTAACAGTGTGACATACAGCCCCTCTTTGTTATTGAATCTAGTCCATACAATGCTGAATTGTCAAGTTTTAACAGGATGGCTTAATGACCTCAACTCGTCAACGTCTCCTACGTCATGTAATTCATATAGTGGGACCACCTGTTTTTGAAGGGTAACCGAAAAATATGCAAGGCAAGGGATTTCTTCGTGTAACTTAAGCTAGGGGTAACAGGCCTAACGCCTACACTGTTTCTAGGGCACACACTAAGCAGCTCTTGGTGGTAATGTTCAGTTAGCAATGTTCCAAATATATGTGCTAGCGGAGGCTGATCATAACACCCCCCTTTCTTTATTGAAAGGAAGTGTCCCCACTTTATAGCTCGGTGTTTGCAAGATTTGACATAGTGCTCCCTCGACTCGTGGGTCGTTCTGTGTGGGAAGGCAGGCTGCGGGGAGTTTTTAGGCATGATTGTATGTAATACAGTGTACTAAGAGGTTGGTTGTATTATTGATATGTCATTTTAATGTCGAGAAAAGAACATTCTCTAAACGTGCGATTACTCGCAACATAAGGATGTATGGCATGTTCCGCACAGTTCGATCAATTGTAGAAAAAAAAATCGATCCAAATGTTGGGACATGGTTGCCAATTTGATGTTGTTGGGATAGCTGAATGCAAATTTTTATTAAACTTTGATATTTTGCTTAGGGCGTGCAACCATGTGCTAGATAATTCTCTGTACCCATCCTTACAACGTTTTCTCCTGTTTAACAGGGGCCACGGACGGATGGGATAGAGACTGTCTTCTAGTTTCATTGTATTGTTTTGCTCATTTCAACGTATGTTGGTTCAAGGAACCGTTGAACTAACATAGGCAAAAAGGGAACAAAGCTTATGATCTAATTACACAATTCGGGAGACATGACTTATAGAATATTCACCTTACACATTAATATGGACATAGTAAAATGTCACACGCAGGTGAAAGGCTGACCCCTCACACATCTTATCAATTACATATTTTCACCTCTTCTCTTAATGTATTCAATTAACTGGGCTTGGATACTCATCACTGATTTTTACATCGGACACACTGAATTCCACGTTTGATCAAAAGACAATCATTCAAATTGGGGCAATGATGTATTATTTTTTGGTTATTTATGTTTTGGTGAACGCGTTTTGAACGCATGATTTGCGGGGATTTTATTATGCTTGGTAGGTAAATTGTAGTTAAAGGTTTTGAAATTCACGATGCTCGGTTTTACTCTCACGTAATCCCACACTATGTCACCCGGAGGTTAAAGTGGGCTGCCGTTTGCCTATTTTTCAAAGCGTTTGTCCGTACAGTTACCACGACAAAGCTAACATTATAAATTCCGATGTTCAAAATGCGTATGAGGCATCCCGTGTGGACTCATACATACCTAGATTGGCGTTGCCTGTCCGTATGTCAGTCCTTGCTCTTCCAGAAAAGCATTGCTTGCTCGTTTTTTAATATGAAAAAACTGAGACGGTTCATCCTTATTATTTCCCGCTTCTGACCTGAGTCCGTGATTGTCGCTTAGAAGCGACTTGCCTTCGTCTCCCTTTATTTACCGAGCCATCACATGATTTGTTTTATCATTGGTTTGAGTTGGTTTGGTGACGGTTTGTCCAATCATTTCTCTATTTACGCGTTCGCTCGTTTTATACTCCCATATCGCATAGGTCCAACTTGCCCATCACTTGCTTTTGCGTCTAGGTCGTCCTACGACGATCATATCTTAACATTACGGACAGTGGTGCTCACACTTAAAAAATACATACTATCTTGACATTTGGGCTATAATTTTCTGCAATTGAATACCGCATTTCTACACTGACCTGAAGGCTACACACAATTCATTGGCAACGCACGAAATCGATTTTTCATGAATTATTTAAATTTTATAACCGTACATCAGATATTTAAACGTGTCACCTAACTAATTGGTCATAGAAATTTTGTATGAAATTTAAAACGGAAACGCAAGACTATCTGAACGTTTCTACAGAACATGACTATGACTAAATTTTTTTTCAGTGATCGATTAAATAGAGATTTTAATCACCAGCTGTCTACGTTCAATTAACACAAAAAAATTGCTGATATAATACAAAAAGAAAACTTATATACTACACCGGTGAACTACGAGCTTCTTATTTTATTATCTAACTAAATATATTTCCATGGTTTTTTTTTCAACTGCATTTTCTGGCATTTTTTCATTTTTGTACAATAAATATATTTTTCTGTGCATTTCAGGATTCATTTTCCGCCACCGCGATCCATTTTTCTTGAATTATTCACATGACTACAATACAGATGAATATTGCGGGAACAACAGCTCGAATAATTTACGCGCACGTACTTAAATTCACTTCAAAACTGATTTTGGACTCCCTTGCTGGTGAATTCGTGAGCAGATATATTGATAAGTTTTGTGGGGAACTGTAATTGCTTTAATGTTTACGAACTCTTCAATTACACTTCTTACGGGAGAACGACCTATCGCGATATATCACCCTTGATTTGATGGGCTTCTTGTTTCCTCCTTAGAATTAGGGAGATTACTTTCAGTTCCTTGTTTTTGTTTTTCTCAAGATGTTAAGTGGCGATTCGAAGGGGCCCCATGATTTTCTATGCGTCACGTGGAATCCTGTCAGCCAGTTGTTCGTGTCCGTTGATTTATTTTCAGTCCATCTTGGCCTAGGGAGTTTGTCCTCGGATGCGGCTGTTCTTTCGGCCTGCCAGGATTGACAGACTGTTGTCCCTGTGCGTTCGCGGTTGCCCGAACGCGCTGTCAGACTTCGGGCAGGCATGACACGTGTCGTTGGTCGACCCTCCGCTACAGCCCGGCCTGCAGTGGTGGTTGGTAACCGCAGAGGGTGTCCCCCGTTCTTCCCTCATTGTTGCCTTTTTCTTTTGGTAGCATGTGGTCACGAGAGGGCGTGGCACTGGTCGAGTGTCTCGATGTAGGGCGTGTGTAAGGGGCTAGAGCATTTTGTTTTAAAGTGTGAAGTGATGACTTTAATTTGTTCTCAAGAAGTGTTTCATTGATTTTTTGTTTGCTTTAATATCCCTCACCGCTGTGCACCAATGCTATTTTCTTTAATTTACGTTTGTTATAATCAGGTATAAATGCAAGGTACAAATGATTAAACAGTGGTTTAAAAACATTATTTTTAATTGAAACAAAGTAACATGTCAACAATTGAACTCGCCCTATAGCACTAAACATTGATTGTAATAAAACGGACACAACGGAACTAAAGTGTAAATGAACAGCAAAATAAATGTTGTAAGTGTAAAGCGTAGAGCGTAAGCGAAACAACGCAAAGCGACGTAAAGGTGAAGACCCACCCTATAGGGAGATACAAAACACGGGACATAAAAACTGAGTAATTATTACCCGCCTCAAGTATGAACGCATACCAGTATATATAGAAAAAACTGTCACACAAAATAAACGCTGAAGAGCTAAATCAGACGCATCTAAATATGAGATACTGAGTGTTAATTGTATCTCAAGTCGGTCTTAACTCCACTCAATGAATCCTCTATTAAAGTGTGATGTGTTCTATACTTCAGACCTTCACCCTGAAATAATATGGGAGGGCCTCGTTTATGTGTGTGAAGTGATCCTCCAATAAGGGAACCACTCGCTTTATGGGCCCCTCCCGAAAGAGGCGTGGTGTCTTCAAGCCTTGGCCTTATTGGCATACAAAATAAACTTAGGTCGTTGACTAATTTACAGGTTCCTCCCATTATTCTGTTTACAATACACGAAAACCCTGAGCTTAACAGTGTGAAATACATCCCTCTTTGTTATTGGATCTAGTCCATACAATGCTGAATTTTCAAGTTTCAACATGATGGCTTAGTGACCTTTACTCGCCAACGTCTCCTACGTCCTGTAATCCATACGATGGGACCGCCTGCTTTTGGAGAGGAACCAACAAATATGCATGGCAAGGGATTTCTTCGTGTAACTTAAGCTAGGGGTAACAGGCCTAAGACCTACACTGTTTCTAGGACACACACTACGCAGCTCTTGGTGGTAATGTTCGGTTAGCAATGTTTCCAAACATATGTGCTAGCGGAGGCTGATCATAAAAGTATCACGATGACAGTAACTGGTATCACGATGACAGTAATTGGTGATGACAGTGATTGTTATCACGATGACAGTAATTGGTATCACGATGAGAGTAATTGGCATCACGATGACAGTAATTGGTATCACGATGACAGTAATTGGTATCACGATGACAGTAATTGGTATCATGATGACAGTAAATGGTATCACGATGACAGTAATTGGTATCACGATGACAGTAATTGGTATCACGATGACAGTAATTGGTATCACGATGACAGTAATTGGTATCACGATGGCAGTAATTGGTGATGACAGTAATTGTTATCACGATGACAGTAATTGGTATCACGATGACAGTAATTGGTATCACGATGACAGTAATTGGCATCACGATGACAGTAGTTGGTATCACGGTGACAGTAATTGATATCACAATGACAGTAATTGGTATCACGATGACAGTAATTGGTATCACGATGACAGTAATTGGTATCACGATGACAGTAATTGGTGTCACGATGACAGTAATTGGTATCATGATGACATTAATTAATATCACGATGACAGTAATTGGTATCACGATGACAGTAATTGATATCATGATGACACTAATTGCTGATGACATTAATTGTTATCACGATGACAGTAATTGGTATCACGATGACAGTAATTGGTGTCACGATGACAGTAATTGGTGTCACGATGACAGTAATTTGTTTCTTTGTTTTGCCGTAACAGAACGTGCAAACAATTATTAGACGGTTTTGATGTCATAAAATATTATAATAGAAATGATTCGATGACAGTTTACACAAAAATGGTCACAGTTGGGAATTATTGTGGGAGGCAGAATAATTATATATATCAACAGGAACTGGATAATTTTACTAAACAAACTTAACTCAGACAACTAAATCTTCCTTCCCGTGTTGTCGTCACAACATGAGTACATTGAAGTGAGGTAAGTCAACCCCCCCCCCCCCCATTGTTGGAGGTCGCAACTTGTGATCGGGGTCAATTCGACCACAACAATGAGGTGATCCGATGTGGTCGACCACCGCCACATGCTCTTTTGAAACTGCTACTGAAACGCCGGCCATTGCACGCTCCGTATCGTATATTATAGGAAGTAATATTAACAGTTAACAGCGAATTATTTACTAGAATGTAATATACACTTCCAGGTAAGCTTCAATTACCTTCATTGCTCTCCCTTAAAATGGAAATAAATAAGCCACGCAGTCGAAAAAAAAAATTATAAGTAAATGTCTACATTTCTTCATTTGCTTGAAATACGTAAATTATCTACAGAAAAAAAAAACGGTTCCATTACCGGTGTATTTTTGAGGTGTTCCGGCAACACCATTTTATTTATCTTTTGCAACCACCTGTCTCTTCTAATGCTAGTGGTATAGTGTCGAACATGGCAGATAACATCCATTAAAAGTAACCCGCTACAAAGGGTCGAACACCTCCACACTTCTAGGTTAGATCTCATCACTCGTCTACAAATAATAATAATAATAACAATAATGATGATAATAATAATAATAATAATCTTTATTGAGGCACTCGATGGTACAATAATGGTTCCAACAGATAACAAGTTCAACATAAAAAGTATTCCTAACAATACATCAAAGATATCGTCTAAAAAACACGTGAAGACAGATCAAGATTGAAATAAACGACATAAATTTTATAGATTCAGTTTGAGTTAAGCGTGCTTATAATGCCTTTCATGTCCCATTTCCACAAGAGTATGCATACAAACAACAATGTTGAAGAGTTTAGTATAGAGCCGCCTATCAGTGAACATACACGGGGTCGCGTCTCAACCTGACACCCGCCCACATATAATGGGCCCACAACCTATATATGTAGTTAGGGGTCAAACATTATTCCTATCAGTATCAGGATCTTCTGGCATAAGCAAGATTTTGTCCCATCTTTCCTTAAGAGGGGTTAGTTCGTATCTCTCACAGTTACATAAGGAATTATTCGAGTGTTTAATTCAGACCATGGAGAGGATGGATGAAGGGAGATTGGTGAAAAGGGTGATGAATGCGGAGGCGAGTGGTCGCAGGCCTGGAGGTAGACTGAAGTTTGGATGGATGGTGTGAAGCAGGCATTAGGAAAGAGAGACATGAATGTGAAGGTGGCGAGAGACCGTGCAATGAACAGGCGTGAGTGGCGAATGGTTGTGAATGGTTGATTTTGACGCTGCTCTGATGTGCTTTGCCGCCCTTGGCATCCAGCTGTCGGGATGGTCGTGGGTGGGGGGAGCCCGGCCATTATGACTAGGCGGGGGTAAACCAGTGAAAACTGTCGGGCCCTGATGCTGACAACGGATCCTCGGACTGCACTCGTGACCTAGAGTGTATGTTGCGGGGGTACCGGCCGGACCCTTTCGCACAAAAGGGCTAAGTTGTGCGAGTGTGAGCGTATGAGGGTGTGAGGTGCGCAGTGCCGCCGCCCCCCCCCCCTTTCTGGGGGATGCGGCCTAATGTCTGTATCTGTATCTGTAATTCGTTCCCGGAAGATGTAGGCACTCTTTCTTGCTGGTACTTTTAGGCAATCAACATCATATTCTGCAATTACTAGGCTAGCACTCGTTCTTCTTGGGACACCCATCAGTCTTCTGAAAATGTCATTGTATGCTGCTCGCAGTTTGCTCATAGTACCCCTCGAAAATTTACACCACAATGAATTACAGTTTATAGGATAACAGTACGTTCGAAAAAGCTGCAGCTTAACATCCGTTGTGCAAAAGTTGATTTTTCTTATTAGTTGGTTACCAACCGCATTTAACTTCCGGTGTTGTTTAGAGATATCGTCATTATCTCACCTGTTATTTGTTATTAAATGCCCCAAGTAAAGGAAACTGTCCACGCACTCCAGCAGGGTCCCGCTAAGTATACCGTTCGTTCTGTACTGGAACCTCTGGTTGGGTGTTTTCACTAGCATGCACACTAATTTACTGGTATTGTACTCGATGTCTAGTTTTGCGGCCTCAGTCTCGCATAGCTTAGCATCGTTTGAAGAGCATCGGCATGTGGGGCCAGAAGGTCCATGTCGTCTGCTTAGCTAATCGCGTTTACAGAGCAGCCGTCAATATGACACCCAACACGGCTAAGAGATAGCCGATCATTTAAGCTGTCTACATACACATAGAAAAGGAGAGGCGAGAGTAGGCCTTCTTGCCTAATCCCATTAGTTATTCGAAACGGGTTTGACCTTGAGCCTCCCCATCTTATTACACGTTCCTGCTGCTGGTACCAATACTTAGTAGCTTAACAATGTGAATTGGCGTCGGTCTTTCAATAAGTTTTTTGAAAAGTTTACAATAATTTACACGATCAAAGGCTTTTCTAGCATCTAAAAAACAAAGGCACAGATGTGACCTTCCACTGTCAGAGTGATTAATCGTCTGTTTTATTTTGAAGATAGCCATTTCAGTCCCATGCTGAGGTTTGAACTCAAATCGGTTGGGCGTTGTTCTCAGACAGTCGCCAAGCCTGTTCTGGATAACTGTTTCTAGTAGCTTAGATATTGTAGCTTAGATTTGATCAGTAATGTTGTTGTTGTTGTTGCTTCACTTTTCCACAGGAGTCCCAACGCGAAGTTAACGTAGACTCCCCCGCAGGGCAACTGAAGAGTGGCGAAGTATGTGCAGCGTAGATTACGAACCGTTACAACGTAGACTCCGAGTAGCTCCAACGTGGATATAGAATAAGTCCGACACAGACACTGAGTAGATCTAACACAGACACAAAGTAGGTCCAACGTAGATACAGGGTAGGTTTAACGCATAGTTACCGACAAGGTTCGACGTAGGCACAGAGTAGGTTCAACGCAGATACCGAGTAGGTCTCTGCGCTAACACATTTTTTTTCTTCTTCTTCTTCTTTCACTCAAGCATTTTGGGGTTGGAGTGGGGTGGCAGAGGTGTCTCGGGTCCCAAAATAGTCCGACGAGTCCCGGAAGGTCCCCCAAGTCCTCCGGGTCCCCCGAGATCCCAGAGTCCCGCCGTCTTAGCTCATCTCGGCTTGTCTCGAATCGCCTCGGACAGTCTCGGCTCGTCGCGAGACCATCTCGACTCGCCTCAACATGTTCGATTGATCTCGACGCACCTCGACCAGCCTCGACGCGCCCCTTGCCTTCTGCGCCGGTAATCCGTGGACTGCAATGGTCAACTGTTCTACTCAAGCATTTAACATACATACAATTTTCTGTGTATGTGTTTTCCAGCGTGGGAAGGGGGAGCCAGGGGTGCCAGGGTTCAGAGGGGCCTCAAACGGGTCCCAAAGTTTCTCAAGGGGGTCCCTAAGGGTCCTAAGGGAGTCCCAAAGGCCCCCGGAAGGGTCCAAGTGAATTCCCCCAAATCCTCCTAGTCTTTCGAGTCCCCTGGGTTCCCAAAACCCCCGGGTCCCTCAAGTCCTCCGGGCCCCGCGATCACTCCCCCACTCCTGGGTCACCTAGTCTCAGCCAGCCTCGGTTCGTCTCGACTCATCGCCCCACCAGTCGACTCGTCTCCACTTGCCTTAGCCTGCCCCGACTCGCCTCGTCTCTCCACGTACAGTGCCGTTCAAGACTTTCGCTCTCTAAGATCAACGTAAACATTGTTTCTTCATTTAGCCATCAAAAACGCCTAGCTGTGCTCGGGCATTTATTAGGCGCCCAGGGAGAGCGCAAATTCTCCCACCGTAGGTTGGACTAGACTAACTAACACACCGCATAGTCCGCCTAGGGCCCCTGCGGGCGTCTAACAAAACATAATTTTATAATCAATACAAAATAGATCACCATGAAGAAAGGGCAGAGAAAAATAGTAGAGCCCAAGAAAGAATAAATAATAAAATACTAAAATAAAGTGGTAATGATCTATAAAGTGGATAATCATCCATCCACCCCTATGGTCTGTAATTACTTTTATCGATCGCACATTTGGTTTTCGATTTTATGATAGGTTCTACGACAACATCCATTAGTAACTTGGGAAGGTAATTAAGCATACGGCTGCTAGTGAAGAAAATAGTCATGACATGAAGACGTTGAACAGAACCATACTTGAATACTTCCGCAGGTACACCATCCTTTCCCACAGCTCTGCCTTTTTTCAATCTCTTGACAGCGGTCCTAAGTTCCCACTTATAAACTTCATCACTATCCCGATTGAGGGCCTCAATAACAAAAAACGAGTCAGTGTCGTTGTTGACACTGTTAGTGATATCATCAAAATGGTCACGCCACATGTCAGCAATATTTCTCTCCCTGTTATGCTATTAACAGATTGAGAAACAGAGCTATCTTTCGGTTTTAGATTTTTCATTTCATTCCAGAAGTCAATCATCCGCCCACTAACCATTTTTCATGACAGACTAGCTGCACGTAAATCCTCGTGTTTTTACAGTATCGCAATGCGTACTTGCACGCATTATTCGATCTATTCTTTTCATTGTATCGTAGGCCTGCTCGGTGTTGACCAGCATCACGCCATTGGACATAGGCCGACTTGCATGCTTTGTGTAAGTCAGCCTCATGCCTGCTCCACCCTGGTGTCCTGTGCGTTCCCCTTGGAGTCCTGTGCGTTCCCCTTGGTGTTGACGTTCGTACACGCCCTGTGCTGAACAGCTATTGATACCACAGACTGGTCCCTAGTTTGTGCTGAGACCTTAAACCGCACGTTTGTTTTGCTTGGAAAGTATTCAATAAACGATAACGTTAGATGAGGTAAAGCCGGTCAAGAGGCCTTTAAGAGTGGGCTCTTTGGCCCTTATCGTGAACCAGGGGTCCAATGGGGGGAAGGAGGAAGCCCCACTCGGGAGGGACCAGCACCCCCTCCAGAGTGACGGAGACCAAGATTCCAACGGCCAAGATTGTCAGCCTCTCCAAGATGACCAGCTCCACCTCAGCCGAAGATGACCGGAGAGACAACCGCATTGACGAGTTAGCCAGGAACGTCCTGGAAATCAGGAATCTATAAAGCCAAGCGACCGGCCTCTCTGAGCAGGAAGCAGAAGTTTTAGCCACAGAACCTGGCCCAATTGACGACAGTCTAACGAGGCTCGGGGGTAACGTCAAGGCAATTTTTCTTCATATTCACGAACTAGTAAAGAACCAACTAACTAAAGAACCCGCAAGTTACGCAAGTATCTCTACCTCTACGTCCGACGACAACTTCGACAACTCTTCACCCCCCCCCCCCAAAAAAAAGAGCTCCGAGGGCTGCAAGGAGGAAGCAATACACGCTATTCAATGAACACATCTTGTTCAACAATAGTCATACCTTTCGCGAACACCTGAATATCACGTTCGACTCCAACGACAGGCCGGATATTTGTCCATACACTCTGCAAAAAGAGCTAGGCTCTTTCACTGGCCGCCCAGTCCTGAGCGTCGCCACCAGCAGCAGCGAAGGCTTCGCCATCAGAGTAGACACAAAACTTCAAAGTGACACGATTCTCTCCAAAACTAGACTCTGAGAAAAGCCGTGCAAAATAGTGCCACACCTGACTTTCTCTACAAGTTCAGGTTTGATACACGCTGAAGATATCCCGAAGGAGGAAATCGAGGAGTACATCACTGAACTCGTTCAATACAAAGACTGCGTTGTCGAAGCAAAAGCCGCACAAAGATCGCACCAAGGAGAGAGACTACCACAGCCCTAATACTAAAATTTAACTGCCCTACTCCACCTAAATATCCAGACATTCCCTTCTGCGCCACCAAAACTAAGGTTACACTATTTGAGAGACGTCCGATGCGATGTTATAAATACCAGAAGTACGGACAAACGAGAGGAAACTGTAATGGTAAGCAAATATGTTCATACTGCTCCCAGGACGACCATGACAAACGGGAAGATCCCCAGTCGTGCCAGTCCGAAGAACAGCACTGTTTTTACTCAAAGTAGAGGAGGAGGAGATGGAGAGAGTGATCCTCCAATGCCAGAAAGATCACGGGGTCGGGCGTCGAGAGGCTGTAGCCTCGATGCGCTCGTCCCAGAATGACCCTCCTGCCCGGGAGAGGAGACCGGCGCCATTTCCCACCCACTTCCTCATAACGTTCAACACAAGTGGTGCAAGCAAACTTGCCTTTTCAACTAATACATTTATAATGATGAAGTCATTCACCGAACAACTTGGAGGAAAACCGGAAGAAATTCAACGACAGGGGAATAAATATCTAGCCTACGTTGTAGAACGTGAACAAAGTAACGCTATAAAAAAGATTGCCATCATAAACAAACTCAAAGTTACAGTTGAAACACATCAGTACTTCAACGATACCAAACGAGATCTATACACCTCCCGTTACACACCTACAACCTGCCTCAGTGCTTTTGCTGAATGTCTAGCTGAGAATTACGGAGTTACCGAAGTCCGTCAAGCAACATGGATAAAATCACGCAACGCAAGTTCTACTGAATACCAAATTACCTTCCCAAGACACGACGCACTGGAATTCATAGTAATCCCGGGTGAACAAGGAAGAACCAAAACCCCCAGTAGCAACATGGCCCCCAATATGCAACAAATGCCTTGAATGCGGCCACGTCGTCGCATACTGCCAGCTACATACATCCCAACGTTGTGAAAAGTGCGCTGGCGAGCACGACAGAAAAGACTGCACAGCCCATTACCCTAAATGCTACCACTGCTCATGCTACCATGAGGTAGGCGACCGCGACTGCCTGGTATACATGGACCAAAAAGAAACGAGCTATATAAATCTGGATAGACGATATCCCAAACCGCCTCAATCATGCCAAAGCAGTCAAATCGACAAGCCAACCAATCTCCCCTGACGACATCCACACATCATCAGGGCAACATCGAAACAAGACTCCAACACTCCAACCTGGCTGCAGAGCTTCCTCACTCAGCCCAGCGACCGCCCCTGCACCAGAGACGCACAGCCCAAGAAATAATTAATGCTGTGCCCAGGAGGACGACGAGATTGATTCATCACCCGCAGTTGACCACGCAGCAAGGCACACTTCTATAAAAAACGAAAAGGCAAAGAGATAAAGAAGCCTCCGATAACCAGGCGCCACTGAACAAAAAGATCAGTAACAATTCTCAAATAACGGCCCACCAGGACAAAAATCCAGAACTTCCTCCACCTGTCTCAAATGCGGCTCCATTCGTGAAAAACCACTGCAAGAAACACGATCCCCCGTTAACAAACCCGACTCACGAACACACCACCAGCGAGAAAGATCACGGCCTCGACGACGGCGCTTATCTCGGAAAACTCATACGCAAGACCGCTGAACAACCAGTCATCTTAACTGGCCCCAATACCTCGCACTCCACACAAACACTCACGCAGATCAAAAAGGCTACCACATAAGAAGAGTGCACTCGCTAACAAAGCAAACACGAAGGGTACACACCCTCGTCCTCCCACAAGAGCACTCGCAGCCGCGACCGCGTGAACACTCTTGACCCAGAACCCCTGGGCAAACTCAAAAACGCGAGCACCACAAAAGTTCCAGCAAATCACGCGACCACTCAAGATCATCAAGGTCTGAGTGTGAACAGCCTTCAAAACGACCACCAAAATACTCCAGTGGAACCGCCAGGAACTCGGAAAACAACAAAGACGAATTACTATCCTTAATCGCCACCCATAAGCTATTGGTGATAGGCCTTCAATAGATCAAACTCAGAGAGACCGCCACCTCCAGAATCACCCAATATACCATACACCACCGCGCCACACCAACGTAACTGCACACGGCAGAGTGCCACTTATGATCCACCAAAGTGTACATCACTTCCCTCTTCCCATGAGGACAGAACTCCAAGCTATCGTTATAAAAATATGCGTCTCAAGGCCAATAACAGTGGTATCCATCTATTCATCACGAAGCCATGGCCTCTCGGAAGCACCAATGACCGAATTGCTAAACCAACTGCCTTCGCCAATACTCCTCCTTGGAGACTCCAACAGCTACCTTGAAACATGGGGATGCGTGAGAACAGACCCCAGGGAAGTGATAATGGCTTACACCATAAACACTCACAACCTGGTCCTTCTTAACGACGGACAACCCACCCGAATCCCCCCCGAAAGTGAAACTGCCATCTATTTATCCATATGCTCCTCCACTCAGGCACCCCAACTCGTTTGGGGAGTTTTGCCTTCAACACAAGACAGCGATCATAGCCCAGTCACCATATCGCTTCTTACCAACGAACCAAGAAACCCTGCTCCACAACTACTATCGATTCAACTACCGGAAAGCAAGTTCATTTAGAGGGGCTCCAAACTTTTCTTGCTCTCGTAGAACTTGAGAGTCGCTTAACTTCCAGATAACTTCCACTGACTCTGAAGGCACTAAGCTTGCCGAGACGATTGAGCTTCTCTACTGCGCAGCTGCCATCTCCGGTTCGTCTTTTTCTCTCACTAAAAATGTGCTCACGTGTGATGTCCCCATAGGTGGACAGATATATGCTGCTTCGTTGAAAGGAAAGATGCCTTCTACTGTCATTCAACCTGTTCCAACGAGGTGTTTAATTATTTTTTTTAAGAACGACTATCCGATAGTTTCCGCCTTCCATATCATTTCCGTTACTGATGCAATTAGCACCAGACACTCCGGCTACGTCCTGTTTGCGTGGAGCAGGCGATTAGACCTCCGTTCTCTGCTTATCAGCTGTCTTTGTTGAATGAGGCTCCTTTGTTGAGGCAGTTCTCTTGTGCAATTCCGCGTCTAACCCAAGCATCAAAAAGGCTGCATCGAACCGTTGAGTCGTTGGCTGTAGAGGTTGGGTGGTTCCAGTGGAGGGAAGCTGCGTTGGCTTTGCGTGTTGGGTGGTATGAGGCTCAATGGAGAGAGGTGGTTGGGTGACAGGTTGAGTGGGAGGTTAAAGAAGAAGATATAAGAAAAAAACTCGGGTACCACTTCTTCATTATCACATTTAAAAATCCTCCGGCCATTATCCTCCGCTCATTATCACAATCAATCGGGTCCTGCTGTTGGGACTGGCGAGAATGATGTAAAGAGATCAATCATAAGAGGGATGCAGGTCGAAGTTGTTCGGTGTCAAGGGATGCTTGACACATGGGAGAGTAGCTCACTGGGCAGGCGCTCGGCGCGGTATACCTACGTAAGTGTGGATGTAAAAATTTTCAAAGGAAAGACATGAACACTATAAAATATTATACCTAGCCTACCTCTGCTTAAACTGCAAAGAGTTTAAGATGTTCAGTGCTTACAGTTAAACAATATTGCTCGTCAATATGATGTTGAATGAAAGAAAAAGGGCAGACCCATTTCAAGAATTCTCATATCCTTGAGTAGTCAATACAGGACTAGCTTGAAACAGACTAGTTGGCCTTGCACGTCACCATTTCTGGACCTCCAGGTAAGGGCCGCCTTTAGAGGGTTGCCCAAAGATGTCAACTTCATAATTTTGATAGAAATGGTAATAGAATCTGTAAAAATCTGTAACTAAAAGTAAGTTCCCTGAGGTGAACAAACCTATGCGGAAAAAAAATTGTGAGAGTACCCCGTAGGTTACCATGGCTACTCAACTACCGAACACTACGGGGGAGCCCTCACTGACTTCAACAGAAGAAACTTCTACTATTCGATTACCGAACAGACCGCAATGAACAGTATTGGTATTAGAACAGCACTCAATGCTACTTTAAGGAATCTGTTTTCAATCTCAATCTATATTCCGACCTGTCATTGATCGACCGCTAAGCAATCAACACGTCATTCGCGTACCGCAACTGACGTGTTGGCGGCGTATTCACTGCAAGTTTGGCTGATACTCACGACGCCATCAAGAGAGCTAGCGCGCACGACGCCGTCTTGAGAGCTAGCGCGCACGACGCCATCTTGAGAGCTAGCACGCACGACGCCATCTTGAGAGCTAGCACGCACGACGCCATCTTGAGAGCTAGCGCGCACGACGCCATCTTGACAGCTAGCGCGCACGACGCCATCTTGACAGCTAGCGCGCACGACGCCATCTTG
>SDVV010007575.1:0-17702 GCA_016164225.1 Gammarus roeselii
ATATACACATATATATATATATACATATATAAATAAATACATTTATATAGATATATATATATATACATAAATATATACATATCAAACTGTACTCAACGAATTATTAGATTTATTGATCACATGACTAAGAGCATCGGGCAACCCGATGTTTTTGTAGTTGTGCTTCAATCGTGTTCGTAACCTCACCAGGAAGCGTTCAGCAGCAGAAAAGACCCGTATGTAGACCGGTCGTGAGGAGGTGCGATGATCCAACATACATTGTCGTGACTCCATTGAAAATATGGTATGAAACTGCTCTAATTCTTGGCATACATAGTATCGATGCTGTACGCCATCTGAAGCTTATGATCACTACAAGCGCACCTCGGGGAAACCCGGGATAAGAATAATTCCACTGTAAAATCCCCTTGGATTCAGTGATCTCGGTGTGAGACACCCAAGACTGTTAAGGCATTCGATACGTGTGTAAACGCCAGAAGCGCTGGCGTTCACACTATCACACCCAGTGGGTGTAATAGTGTCCGAACGTGTAGTGAACGGGGGAATAGTCCAACGTGGCGCGCAAAATACGCATGAAATCGAGTGGAAATAATGAAAGAATCCATAAGGTTTATTACGTGAGCTTCAAACACATTGCCCACAACGGAGGTGACGGTAACACAACAAGCAATGCGCCTCATTTCAGTAGTTGACTGTCTGATTTCAGTAACACAACAAAGCACGAGCTTGATAACGCAACAAAGCACGAGATTGATAACACAACAAAGCACGAGCTCGATAACACAACAAAGCACGAGCTCGATAACGCAATAAAGCACAAGCTCGATAACACAACAAAGTATGAGCTCGATAACACAACAAAGCACGAGCTCGATAACACAACAAAGCACGAGCTCGATAACACATCAAAGCACGAGCTCGATAACACAACAAAGCACAAGCTTGATAACACAACAAGCACGAGCTTGATAACACAACAAGCACGAGCATGATAACACAACAAACACGAGCTTGATAACACAACAAAGCACGAGCTTGATAACACAACAAGCACGAGCTTGATAACCCAACAAAGCACGAGCTCGATAACACAACAAAGCACGAGCTTGATAACACAACAAAGCACGAGCTTGATAACACAACAAAGCACGAGCTTGATAACACAACAAAGCACGAGCTTGATAACACAACAAAGCACGAGCTTGATAACACAACAAAGCATGAGCTTGATAACACAACAAAGCACGAGCTTGATAACACAACAAAGCACGAGCTTGATAACACAGCAAAGCACGAGCTTGATAACACAGCAAAGCACGAGCTCGATAACACATTCAATGCTGAAGTATAACGACAATGTGTGACTCGCCGTGACGTTGTATGTGTGCTACTTTAGTGTCTTATGTGTTGGTGAATTATACATGTGTTAGGTTTAGGATAAAGTGCATGGTAGTGTTTGGGTTTGTTTGAATGAAAAGCACTTAAAGTGCTTATATAAAGGCTTGAACTACTTTATTTAATGTTTATTGTTGGTAAAGTATGGTTTCAGTAAAAAAAATTGAATTTGCTAGTGGTTACACATTACTTTACTGGTGGCATGACGAAGCACAACACACAAGAAGAGGCACACGTCGCTAGCCGTAACACGTCACCCTCAGCAAAGTTTTTGATATCTACCCTAGAGAAGATGTCTGAAGATAGGCCTCGAAACCCGTTCACATTACCGCTGCTCAGATGAAGGTCTCTAATGAAGGTCATTGCAGTATCACGTATTGTTACCTACGATGACAATTCAGGTTTATATATCCCTTATATAACCAGCTTTACCTTTCAGCGTGCAATGACAGAGGAAATAATAATACACTACGAAATTTATGAGTCATGTTCCGGGATAACATGAATAATCTGCATCTATTTCAGCTCAGCTGCGTCACGTGACACCTTCAGTAAAAAAGGTAGAAAGGGTTCACTTCTTAAACTCATTGGTTGAATGGACTTAAATGAACTCAATGGAGTACTCGAGAGAAGTTATTCACTAGGCCGGAATTAAAATATGTTATGACTACGATTATTTCTCCGAAAGAGACAGATAGTAACGCTATTCCCATCAGTGTATAAAGCGGAACGTTTTACGAAAGAGACTGATAGTAACGCTTTACCATCAGTGTATAAAGCGGAACGTTTCACGAAAGAGACCGATAGTAACGCTATTCCCATCAGTGTATAAAGCGGAACGTTTTACGAAAGATACTGATAGTAACGCTTTACCATCAGTGTATAAAGCGGAACGTTTCACAAAAGAGACCGATAGTAACGCTATTCCCATCAGTGTATAAAGCGGAACGTTTTACGAAAGAGACCGATAGTAACGCTTTACCATCAGTGTATTAGCGGAACGTTTCACGAAATAGACCAATAGTAACGCTTTTCCATCAGTGTATTAGCGGAACGTTTAACCAAAAAGAAAGATATTAACGCTTTCCCATCAGTGTAAAAAGCGGAACGTTTCACGAAAAAGACCGATAGTAACGCTTTCCCATCAGTGTATAAAGCGGAACGTTTCTCGAAAGAGACCGATAGTAACGCTTTCCCATCAGTGTATAAAGCGGAACGTTTCTCGAAAGAGACCAATAGTAACGCTTTCCCATCAGTGTATAAGCGGAACGTTTCACGAAATAGACCGATAGTAACGCTTTTCCATCTGTGTATTAGCGGAACGTTTTACCAAAAAGAAAGATATTAACGCTTTCCCATCAGTGTAAAAAACGGAACGTTTCACGAAAAAGACCGATAGTAACGCTTTCCCATCAGTGTATGAAGCGGACCGTTTCTCGATAGAGACCGATAGTAACGCTTTCCCATCAGTGCATAAGCGGAACGTTTTACGAAAGAGACCGATAGTAACGCTTTCCCATCAGTGTAAAAAGCGGAATGTTTTACGGAGGAGACCGATAGTAACGCTTTCCCATCAGTGTATAAAGTGGAACGTTTACGAAAGAGACCGATAGTAACGTTTTCCCATCCGTGTATACAGCGGAACGTTTTACGAAAGAGACCGATAGTAACGCTTGCCTATCAGTGTATAAAGCGGAACGTTTCACGAAAGAGACCGATAGAAACGCTATTCCCATCAGTGTATAAAGCGGAACGTTTTACGAAAGAGACCGATAGTAACGCTTTACCATCAGTGTATAAGCGGAACGTTTCACGAAATAGACCGATAGTAACGCTTTTCCATCTGTGTATTAGCGGAACGTTTTACCAAAAAGAAAGATATTAACGCTTTCCCATCATTGTAAAAAACGGAACGTTTCACGAAAAAGACCGATAGTAACGCTTTCCCATCAGTGTATGAAGCGGAACGTTTCTCGATAGAGACCGATAGTAACGCTTTCCCATCAGTGTATAAGCGGAACGTTTTACGAAAGAGACCGATAGTAACGCTTTCCCATCAGTGTAAAAAGCGGAATGTTTTACGGAGGAGACCGATAGTAACGCTTTCCCATCAGTGTATAAAGTGGAACGTTTACGAAAGAGACCGATAGTAACGTTTTCCCATCCGTGTATACAGCGGAACGTTTTACGAAAGAGACCGATAGTAACGTTTTCCCATCAGTGTATAAAGCGGAACGTTTTATGTATTGTATAGAGCGAAATATATTTCATACAGTAAACGGATTGCATTGTGTAAAGATGAATGTATAATGAACTGCATTAGGCGGAAGGTATTGTGTACTATTTAAAACATAATGTGTTTGTACTTTATAAAGCTAAATGTGTTATGTACTTAATAAAGCGTTATGTATTATGCAGAACGTTTTCACGAATGTTTCGCTGATGTATCTTTGTATCTTTATTTACTTTATTCAACAGAATATATGATGTACTACATAAGCCAGAACGTATTTTGCACGGTATATAACAGAATGTAACATGCAATTCATGTAATTTATAGAGCAGAATATATCGTGTAATTTTTAGAGCAGAATGTATTATGTAGCTGTTGTATCTGAACTTTGACTAGATCTTACACACTGACAACAATATATAAATTTAAATTAAATTATTGTTGTCCGTCTGCGAGGTGGAGTAAAACCGTCCAGAGTAACTCAAGTTTTGCCTCTTTTTTTTTCATTGCGGTGCACTGTTCATTCAGATCAGCGAAACATTTTAGGGGCCGTCCAAGTCTTTGACACTGGTTTTGATCATTCATGTAGCGGGTATCCCAGCAGCGTGCGTCCTGTCCATGGTTGACCGACGACTTGCTCCGCTGTGTGGCTGAGAAGCACCGCCTGTACCGCGAGTCGAGCACCGATCCTGCTCTTATAGATCAGTACAAGAGGTGTAGAAATTGGGTTTGTGGACGCATTAGGGAAACTAAAGTACAATATTATCATGGTAAATTTTTGTCTTATAGGAACGACAGTCGCAGGATATGGAAGGGCATTAATAGGGTTTTGCAACCGAATTCTAAAAAAATAACCGAGTTCAAGTTGGATGTCAATGGCGAGGAGATATCGACGCCTGTTGATGTTGCAAATTTGTTTAATGTGTATTTTACGGGGATTGCTGACGATCTTGCAACGAAAATTCCTCCTGTAAACATTGATCCCTTACAATATGTGACACAGCTGGGTAACTCTTTTACTTGTTTTCCAACAGACTCTAGTGAAGTCTCAAAAATTATTAGGTCTTTTAAAAGCAAAGGATGTCCTCTTTTATCAATACCATCATTCGTTTATAAATTTGTTTCCAATACAATTTCTCCAAATATTTCGGACCTCATTTATTCTTCTTTTGTTGAGGTTCTATTTCCAGAAGTGTTAAAAAAGGCTCGAGTTGTTCCAATTCATAAGAGTGGGGCAGCTAATTTAGTTTCCAACTACCGACCTATTTCGACTTTATCTTTCCTGAGCAAAATACACGAAAAAGCAGCGTCCGAGCACATTATTAAATTTTGTGATCGTGTCAACCTAAAATCTGTTCATCAGTTCGGATTTCAGAAAACGGAAATCAACAACAGATGCAATCCTGCAGTTGTCGAGCGGGCTCCTGAAGCCCTAAATTGCAGGAAGTATCTTAGAGCAATATTTCTTGACTCAGCGAGGCATTCGACACTGTTCGACATAATATTCTGCTGGGGAAGCTTGAGAGGTTGGGCATCCGAGGGAACTCCTTGCGGTGGTTTGAGTCATACTGGAGTGATAGGGAGCAGGTTGTGGATACTGATGGCGTTACATCTGAACCTCGCTCCTTGACTGTGGGTGTACCACAGGGCTCAATTTTGGGCCCTCTACTGTTTCTTCGGTGTATCAACGATATGACGAGTTCCTCTACTGCACTCCTCCGGTTGGTACACTTTGCTGACGACACAACTGCGCTGGTGGAGGGGAAGCAGCTTGATGATCTTTGCACAACTGTTAACTGAGAACTCCAGAAGGCTGATCAGTGGCTTTGTTGCAATATGCTATCCTTAAACATTTCTAAGACCTCATACATAATTATAACTAAGAAATCTCACAACATTGGCATCTCTTTAGCATAAGAAATGTTAATGTCTCTATTGCAGAGACTGCCAAAGTTTCTGGGCGTAATTGTGAATTAGAGAATCTTCTTCTCTAATCGATTGATCATATCAGGCAGAAGATATCGAAATCATGAGGTATCCTAAGAAAGTTGTCACCCCTCGTTCCTGCGAGTGCTCTGCGTTCACTGTATTTGTCTCTTGTGTACCCTTATTTACTATACTGCATTGATGTTTGGAGCGCCTCTGCCAAAATTAAACTAAATAGACTATGCTCAATTCAAAACAAATGTGTAAGGCTTGTCCTATGTGATTTCAATAGTCCTGTTGAGGAAGTTTATAAGAAGTTCCATTTATTCAATTCAAGTGATAACTATAGATTTTTTGCGCTGGTAAATTTTTTTCAGTGCTACGTTCTTGGAACCAATATTTTTTTTTGCTGCTAAAAATGTGAAAATAAGATAGTTCATGATTACAATACTCAACTTAGTTGCTTGAATAACCTAAATTGTCCTGCGGTAAATGTCTCTAGGTTCTGTGCCTCGTTTGTATATCAAGGAGTAAAGCTTTGGAACGATATCCCATTCGCAAACTCAAACAGCCACATGATGTCCTGTATTTCAAACATAGGTTAAAATATCTGATGTTGTCGTAATGGTGTGTTTAGGATGACTGACTCATGAGCATTTTTGTTGGATTGCAGTTATTTGTCACTTACCTAAAAAGTTTTTATTTAGTTTGTCCTGTATGAACTCTTGATTCATGTTTTTACCTTACCATGACTTTTCTTTTCCTCCTATTTTTATTTGTCTTTTTATTTAGCTCTTATATGCGTGTTTCTCCTTGTTATGAAATGTTTCTGATGCTGACTTGTTTCTACTTCCTTATGCTCAAATAGTTTTCGAACAAGCCAAGGGCTTAAACCAATGTATTTTTTTCTGGCCTGAGTTGTCATCAGGTTCTGGTGTCCTCCATGTACAACGGAAATTTATTTTAATAAAAATTATCTTATCATTATCTTCAGAACAGCTCACGCTGACGAAGACTTGGTACGTATCATCTGTGTATTCTGATATTTCTGTTATTCTGTCAACATGTCATTATAAATCCCTTTAAATCCCATTAAATAATGGGATTTAAATCCCTTTAAATCCCATTATCATATTCATATTGAAGAGCGTATGTTGCGAGTGGGCTTTGTTCCAATTTCAGCCTTTTTTTGAAACTATGAATTCATTGGACGCTCGTCACATCATCAAACAGAGTAGGACCTGTAGAGGAAAATAATGTTTCGACGCTAAAAATTTAGTGAAAGGCCTCTATTTAAAGGAAGTTTATGAAAAAATTGGAAAAATAGTGCGATTCCTATTTACTGAAAGAGGTGAAAAATATTGGAGGCTAATAGTCAAAAGAAAAGTCCTGAAATGAAAAATTGTAGTATTGCATTACGAGAAACAATAGCCGTACCACGAGTATGGTAAAGGGCAAGAAGAAGACTGTTTCTTAACTGCTACTCTGGAGATAATGCAACCGACGAAAAAATAAGATTTTTCTTCACTACGAGGTACAATATAATGATCAAGAAGAAGGTGGAGTGTACAGGAAGACTCCAAGACTCGAGTCTTGGAGTGTGAACAGGTTCATTGGCAGCCTGTGATTGGCTACTTGCTTTCCAGTAGTAGCTCTCAAGGGGAAGGCCAGAAAGTCAGAAGATGCAGCTACTATAGCTCGTATAAATACCACACCGCAACGACACTCCATTCAAGTCTATTTTCTCGTTGGAGAAGGTGCTTTCTTTTCGTTGTTAAAGTCAAAAAGTTAACGACAAGTTTAGTAACAGTACCATGTTACGCATAGGCTATGGAGATGATACCGAGGCGCATCTAGTTTACAAGTGTTTACAAGTGAAGGAAGACAACAATAGGCCTATTGGCCCAAACTATGTTGCCTTCTGATAGAAAGAGGATTAGTTCTGAAGTAGAACGTCTAAGAGAGCTCGTGTGTCATTTGTTTTTCTATAACATCAGGAAATGGGAACGGTTTAGCTATTTATTGGCGATTTGTGTAGTCGAGCCGCGACTTGAACGTTTCGATTGTATTGCTGTTTACAACCTCCGCTGGAAGTTTGTTCTATTCTTCAACAACTCTATACGTGAAGAAATTGCGCGTGATGTCGAGTGAGAAACGTTTCCCAACGATTTTGTATCCTTTGTTCTGAGTCACTCCGTTTGAATCTAGAGGAAAAAAACTCGCTCGGTCGACGTTTTTCTTACCCTTTATAATCTTCCACACTTCTATCATGCCGCCTCTGACGCGACGTTCCTCTAGCGAATAAAGATTGAGTTCACGAAGCCTGTCTTCGTACAATTTATTCCGCAGCGAGGGTATGAGTTTGGTAGCTCTACGTTGAACTTTCTCAAGTTTAATAACGTATTTTCTAAGGAATGGAGGCCAGAATTAAACGACATACTCGAGGTGCGGTCTAACAAATGCATTAAATAACTTGAGCATACTGAGTTGGTTTTGGTACAAGATAGTGCGGCATATCATACCTAGTATTTTGTTGCCTTTCTTGGCAGCATCGTTACATTGCTTGCTGCTTTTCAAGTCGTTACTAATGATGACACCTAAATCTCTTTCTTCGATGACTTGAATGAGTCTCTTTCCAGACATTGAATATTTGTGTTTGGGGTTATGAGGACTTATGTGCATAACTTTGTATTTATCTACATTAAATTTCAATTGCCACTTTTATGACCAATCAACAATTTTGTTCAAGTCTAGTTGGATCTGCTGACACTAGTTCAGTTTGCACTTCTTCTCCAATCTTAGTATCGTCTGCAAACTTGCCAATGTTAGAGAGTACGTTGCTATCGAGATCGTTAATGAATATTATAAAGAGAACGGGTCCTTACACGGATCCTTGAGCTCCGTTAAATACAACTCGCTGCCGTCTGTCCGTAAGCCAGAATTTTATCAGTTGTTAAGCTCGCTTCGAATACCGATGCTGTGCAATTTACTAATTAGGCGCTTGTAGGGGGGGACTTTATCAGAGGCCTTTTGAAAGTAGAGGTAAATGATATCGATTGGAGATTTTGTGTCGTAGATTTCGATTATGTTTCTGAAAAAGAGTAACAGATTTGTATGACAGGAACGGTTGTGTTTAAAGCCATGCTGGGAGTCGCCAATCAATTTGTTTGATTCTAAGAATTCTGTAATTTTATCCGTTATAGATTTTCTATTTATTTGTCAATGACTGAGGTGAGACTAATTGGACCGTAGTTGCCGGGACACTTTTTGTCCTTTTTTCAAAATTGGGGTAACATTGGCCTCTTCCATTTAGAGGGGCTGAAGCCATTAGTGAGAGATTGGGTGAAAATGTTTAATAAATGTTCGGTGATTTCATTTCTAGTCTCTTTTAGAATTCTAGGATGAATTAGGTCTGGACCTGGAAATTTGGTGACTTTAAATTAATCTCTATATATTTAATAACTTCGACGGGGTAAAAATTCCCTGTGGTGAGGGCTTCAATTCGTTTTGCCGCAATGATATCCTCAGGATTAAGAATATCCTGATTCTCCAACGTAAATAGAGAGCAAAAGTATTCATTACGTAGAACACTCATTTTTGTGTCGTCCGTTTCTAGCTCACCAGCATCGTTCTCGAGAGGACCTAATATATATTTTGAATATTTTTTGCTCGAAATATAACAAATAAATTGTTTCGGATTAGTTTTGACATTGGCAGCAATTTCATTTTCATAATCTTTCTTCTTACGTTTCAGGACCCTTTTTAGATCTCGTCTGCTAATTTTGTAATCTTTTTTTGCTACGTCGTCATGTGGATGTCTCTGCTTTATCGAATGCTTTGCTTTCTTTCGTGAATGGAGGCGCTGCAATTCTCCTCTCCAGTACTTGGGCTGATAGACTGCTGTTCGTCTGTTTTTGCGCGGGATATGCTCATGTTCGATATTTTTAAGTGCAGTCAAGAAATAGTCAAGCGATTGATTGACATCTTGCTCGAGGGTTATATTTGCTGACACCGTTGACTCTCTTAAGCAATCAAAATTAGCTAATCTGAAGTTAGGGACTTTTTCGCAGTTTGTTGATGTTTTCAACTCGAGCTCTATCAAAAAACTAATACAGTTGTGGTCACTAGTTCCGAGTGGTTCACATACTTCGACGTTCGTGACATTAGTGGCGGTGAAGTGCGATGAACAGGGTAAAATGAGCGATGAGCGGTAACTGAACATGATGCTAAGTAGGACGGGGGCACGACTTGTATCATTCGATGGCATAGCAAACGTGCATCGACACGAATATTTAGAAACCTAATACATCAACTTCAACATGCAGAAATATGTCATCAGAAATGCAACTTATAGCGGTTTACAACAACTGGACGGGTATCAACATGTTCTTAATGAGGCTTTCAATGATACTCGTGGAACTTCTTGTCAGGTGCTATTGTATAGTGTTGAGATGCCCTTAAAAGTGACAAAGTAACCGGGAAATACTTTGCAAATTTTGAGCAACGCTTCAGTCTTCTATGGTAGATCAAAACGTGTTTGAACGAGGGCTAAAGTGTTGGCAGACAAAAAACATTTAACTTATGCTGGCTATTAAGCGTTAAGTTGAGATTATGTATAATACGTATCACAAGAAATGCTGGCTATTAAGCGTTAAGTTGAGATTATGTATAATACGTATCACAAGAAATGCTGGCTATTAAGCGTTAAGTTGAGATTATGTATAATACGTATCACAAGAAATGCTGGCTATTAAGCGTTAAGTTGAGATTATGTATAATACGTATCACAAGAAATGCTGGCTATTAAGCGTTAAGTTGAGATTATGTATAATACGTATCACAAGAAATGCTGGCTATTAAGCGTTAAGTTGAGATTATGTATAATACGTATCACAAGAAATGCTGGCTATTAAGCGTTAAGTTGAGATTATGTATAATACGTATCACAAGAAATGCTGGCTATTAAGCGTTAAGTTGAGATTATGTATAATACGTATCACAAGAAATGCTGGCTATTAAGCGTTAAGTTGAGATTATGTATAATACGTATCACAAGAAATGAGAAATAAATCTGAGCTCATAATGTCGCCCCTCAAATATTGTAGTATATTACTCCCATATTTTACTACAATATCACTTTCCTATTTTTCTGGATTTAGGAAAATTCCCATAAAGTCTCCTTCAGCATCCAAGATGATCCCCGCTGAAAGGTTTCGCCTCCCTTGGATGAAAAACACGCCGCGACCCAACCTGACACGCTCTCGTCTGGGCACCTCAAGAACACGCTGCTGTTGTGACAGGCGCGACACGCTCGTCTGGGCATCTCAAAAACACGCTGCTGTTGTAACAGGCGCGACACGCTCTCGTCTGGGCACCTCAAGAACACGCTGCTGATGTGACACGCGCGGCACGCTCGTCTGGGCATCTCAAGAACACGCTGCTGTTGTGACAGGTGCGACACGCTCGTCTGGGCACCTCAAGAACACACTGCTGCTGTGACAGGCGCGACACGCTCTTCTGGGCATCTCAAGAACACGCTGCTGTCGTAACAGGCGCGACACGCTCGTCTGGGCACCTCAAGAACACGCTGCTGCTGTGACAGGTGCAACACGCTCGTCTGGGCACCTCAAGAACACGCTGCTGTCATGACAGGCACGACACGCTCGTCTGGGCACCTCAAGAACACGCTGCTGTCGAGACAGGCGCAACACGCTCGTCTGGGCACCTCAAGAACACGCTGCTGTCGTGACAGGTACGACACGTCCCTCTGGGCACCTCAAGAACACGCTGCTGTCGTAACAGGCGCGACATGCCCGTCTGGGCACCTCAAAAACACGCTGCTGTCGTGACAGGCGTGACACGCCCCTCTGGGCACCTCAAAAACACGCTGCTGTCGTAACAGGCGCGACCCGCCCGTCTGGGCACCTCAAGAACACGCTGCTGTCGTAACAGGCGCGACAAGCCCCTCTGGGCACCTCAAGAACACGCTGCTGTCGTAACAGGCGCGACACGCTCGTCTGGGCACCTCAAAAACACGCTGCTGTTGTGACAGGCGCGACTGCGCAGAGCCAACATGGCACTCCTTGTTGACTCTCACCTGCCCAATGATACAAGTTGTGACATGATAGCTTCAACAGTGCAAGCAGACCCGATGAGAAAATATTTCGGAAGACCTTTGAAGTGATGAACAGCTCGTCACGAAAACGTCCTAACTGTAGGAGGAGTCTCGATTTTGGTTTGAGCATTACAACTGATAGACGGCTAGACATTTTTGGATTCAGGCTCCATACCCCATTGAATCACAAGATTAATTCATACTGGAGAGACGGCGCGAAATGTGTATAGGAAGATTAACTGCATATGAAAACACGTTACATTCATAGACAGGATATCTCGTCCCTACATCTGTTACTTTTCATAGACAGGATATCTCGTCCCAACCTCCGTTACTTTCATAGACAGGATATCTCGTCCCCACATTCGTCCCACATAGACAGAATATCTCGTCCCCATACCCGTTACATTCATAGACATGATTTTTCGTCCTCATACCCGTTATATTCATAGACAGGATATCTCGTCACCATATACGTTACATTCATAGACAGGATATTTCGTCCCCATGCCCGTTACATTCATAGACAAGATATCTCGTCCCCATACCCGTTACATTCATAGACAGGATATCTCGTCTCCAAACTCGTTACATTCATAGACAGGATATATCGTCCCCATACCCGTTACATTCATAGGCAGGATATCTCGTCCCCATACCCGTTGCATTCATAGACAAGATATCTCGTCCCCATACCCGTTGCATCCATAGACAAGATATTTCGTCCCCCTAATAAACTTCAAGCGAGATAAGTTTGACAGAAGAGGACAATGAATACAATAAATGTGCGAATGACAGCAATAAGACATCCGACGATAAAGGAATAAACAAGTACCTAACACATGCAAAGTTGTCGAGTCTGTAGAACACGGACACCTGAAGGTCAGGGCACTTTGGGCGCAATACCATCAACAAAAGTAGGGGCCTCGGACAGCGCCCCAGAGCACTAACTGGTAATAGAGAGTATTACAGTTGAAAAACCCTTTGCCATTACAGTTGGAACGCCCTTTGCCATTACAGTTGGAACACCCTTTGCCATTACAGTTGGAACACCCTTTGCCATTGCTCAACCGCCCTTCTCCTTCAACCACTCTCTTTTCTCCTTCAACAACTCTCTTTTCTCCTTCAACAACTCACTTTCCTTGCACATTAAACTATCTTCTTGCATATCTACTCTCTCTTCTTGCAAATCCACTCTCTCTTCTACCTCATTTACATTTTCATCTAGTTCGACCATTCTCTCTCTTCACCTTCGACCTTGGACCACTCTCCTCTGCTCCAACCACTCTGCTTCTTCGACCACTAACCCTAATCCATGGACACTAACCCTTCTCTTTCAACCATGCACTCTTCCCCTTTGACCACTCACCGTTAACCTTCGACCAATCACCGTACACCGTTCACCGTTGACCGCTCAACCTTCTCGCACGACCACTTAACTGTTCTCCTCCAACAACGCACTTTTTTCCTTCTACCACGCGCTCTATTCCTTCGAGTAAGCACTCTTCTACAACGACCACGTTCTCTTCTCCTTCAACCACGCTCTCTTCTTCTTCAGTCACGCACTCTTTTCCTTCGACCATAAACTTTTTTTCTTCGACCACTCATGCGCCCTTACCCTATACCACTCACCTTGCGCCTTGGAAATCTTCTTGGAGGAAGGTGTCCAATGTATGGCGGAGAGGTCCTCGAGCAGCCTGAAGTAGCGGTGGTACTGTCTGCCGTTGCTGCGGACCTTGATCAGGGAGGATCCTTCCTTCATACAGTCCAAGCAGTCTTCAGCTGAAGGGGGGAGAGAGGTGGCAACAGGTTAGTACAGTTGGTGATGACATGAAGGACACCACACTAGTGTCGTTTGAGATAATTTCAAGACATTTAGTGTCGTTTGGGATGGTTTTAGGGTAGTTAGTGTCGCTCGGGATGATTTTAGGACAAGTTAGTTGGTGTCAATTGGGATGATTTTAGGACAGGTTCGTCGCATTTGGAATAATTTTAGGACAGGTTCTGTCATTTGTGTTGACATTTTACAGCATTTGGTCTGACAAATGAATAGGTTAGCATCGCCCATGCTGACAATAGTATATTAGCTATAATCGTTTTTGCTAACATTTGTGACAGATAACCTACTTTGCGCTATCCTTTTTATGACAAATTATAATAATTTCCACTGACATTCAAGAACAAGTCAATTTTATTTTTGCTGACATCAATAGTGCCATATCCAAGCCAGCAGGATAGTATATCCATTGTACAGTATCCATGCATATGCCTTGGTAGCGTGCCCTTCTGTACAGAATATAAGGTCGGTTGCCAGCTGGACAACGTCCTATATCCAACCATCAAAGTTGGAAGCTGACAAAGCCATCAAGAATTAGTCATGCGATAAACAAGGAGGGTCCTTTTGCTCTAGTAGTATGTCACGGGAATGTAATTACTAAAAAGGAGACCCAGGCGAGTTGCTAACACCACAATCCTAATTGCGCAGATGTTATGTCGCAGTAAGTTAAGTGATGACATAAAAGCCGAGGACGATTGAGGTAAACAAATGGGATTACTCTCTCCCGAAAACTACTCGTGCTTCCACTTCTACATCATTAGCGTTACCCGATTTTCACTAAGTTATTCTTAAAATATAAAAACTAGGTAACCGGTCAATATAATTTCAGCTAGCAATGAGAACAGATCAACCTAGGTTAGGGCGACCATAAAAAATTAGGCATCGTCCGTCACATCGGAACAATCATATCTCCCAGCATCGTCTGTTAGCTACAAGTGGAAGATACACGTTTCCACGAAAGCATTGATTTATGAGGATTAAAAATTTAGTTTGAAGAGCAAAAGCAATTTCCCGATTGGGCGTTGGATTGTTCACCCATAGCTAGCGTCGCAACAAATATCTAACCGGAGGAAATTATGCATTATTTGCTGGTAAATATAGATAATGAGGGCCTAATGTCAGAGTTTCAAAAAGATTGGTTCAGTAAGTTGGGTTGTTCTGTCAGACATTGCAGCCAGTGACTCAGGCGCAAGATTTATAGACCAGACTAGTCAATAAATCTTGTCCGTCAGGGGTGGGTGAGACCAGCATCCTGTGGACGAACCTACAGATCGTGTTCTCTAAAAGTTGACAGTACATCCATCCATTTCAATAATAACAGGGTGAATTAGTCATTACTATTTTTGTAAAACCTTTCTTTTGTTAGAAAAAAAAATTATCTCGTACTCTACACCAGCTTTTGAACCATGTATTTCATACGTTGACAACTACAAAAATGTAGGGGGAAACACGGACAAAAAGAAACGCCAGCAATTCAAAACAAAAAGAAAAACAAGTTAAATTCAAAATTCAAAATGCTAATTTCATCGTATTAATTCACATGAGCTTTCAAATTATGCATTGCATGTCATGATAACATGAAAACTGGACGATTATGGACGTTTCAAAGATTTCCCAATTCCACAAATTCAATTTTCGAATAGGACATTGCATATGATAGTAGTTAATAGTACTCTACAAAAGCTATCCAATAATCTATTGCTAGCAATGATTACAAAACAACAGGCTAATCCTAGTGATTCAAAAAAGCCTTCTGAATTTTACTGGTAGGCGTACAGACAGACTGCGTTACGATCTCGTATAGAAACAACCGCTACCCGTTCAATGGTCGTCAAAATCGCAATATTTTCCCCGAAATACACGGATTCGATGGGATATAAATCTAATCGACTGATGGTATAAATGAACCAGAAAGTGCAACCGCAAGCCATTGGCAAGCCAGAGTACGATCCGAAGGTACTAAACCAACTCTTTGTGAGGAGGAAAACTTTGTAATTTGAGGTATCACCCTTCAGGGGAAGAATATACATCGTGAGTTCAGTTGTTGATTTTGAAAAGAAAAAAAAACGGAATAAAGTTAACGTGGAACTGTGCATACAATGACGTTCTTCAGTTCAGGTATTGGCAACGCCTTAGCTTTTTGAACTGCGCATCTTGTGTAAGGCGTGAAAACCATGACCTGATTTACTGAAATCTGCATTACTCGATACTGGGAAAACGAGAACTAATTTTGAAAAAAGCTGCCACGGAGCTTCGCATAAGATTCTAACTTCAATTTGGGCCACAGAGCGTCATAATGAATTCATTATATTTATTTTCAAAATCCTAGCATTATGACCGGCACTCGTACAGGACGTTAACAGCAAGACTTGAAAAACTATGAGACTCCCAGAAGTCGTATCGAAATTGTCATAACGTGGCCTACTTCAGGGCTCTATTTAGGAAAAGCGGATTTCATAAATATCTAAAGTGCTGCTGTGCGCATGGGCCCACTCGTTCATTAACACACTTGAGCGTCGAAATCCATGCATTATTGTCGAAGCTTAAGCATTTTAAAAGTATGCATGAGGGTGTGACAGTCGCACGGCGTATGCATGAGGGTGTGACAGTCGCACGGCGTATGCATGAGGGTGTGACAGTCGCACGGCGTATGCATGAGGGTGTGACAGTCGCACGGCGTATGCATGAGGGTGTGACAGTCGCACAGACGCAAGCAAAGCCTAAAGAGCTAAGGGCTGAAAAGGTCAATGCGTTTTTCTAACGTCAGTGAGTCAGATTATATCAACGATAGAGATCAAGGTAGACCATTTAACGAGGGCAAGAATGTCGGAAAGTTTAGAGGACGGGAGCAGGGACGCGTCGGACCCTGAGTTCTGTAGTGCTGCGGCCTTGCAGTCGTGCCTAAGAAAATTAATTCGATATTGTATCTAATTAAGTATCAAAGTAGTAGTAGTATCAAAGTAGTAGTAGTATCAAAGTAGTAGTAGTATCAAAAAGATTCATAAGAAGTTTTAACCGCGCGTAACCAACTACTTGCTGAGATTCTCAGCAAGTAGATGCCAACACATGGTTGATATTGATTTGCTGATTCTTAATGACGAATTACTTTATCAAGGGAATTATTTAACTACAATAGTAGTGTTGACATGTGCCTCCCTACCAAGTTAACTGCACTAGTAACATATGCATGGAGAGACCAGGCCGATGATTTGATTTAACGCGTCTTTCTATCATTACACAGCTTCAAAGAACACAAAATTCATCGCCTTAAGGGCACCACAGAGGCTGCCTTTGGCATCAAACCCACCCGGTGTTGGGCACGAACCTGTAACTAGAAGCATTTTCCCGATACTTTGTAAAATTTTCCGACTATAATTTGGACAAAGTAATTGCAAAAAAATATAAAACAGTAATTTGACGCACACTGCACACATCGTCTCAAGTGCATCAACGACCAGAGTCTGCCCGGTTCAGGAGGAACTCAAGGTTAAGCCTTGCCTGAGTGAAGGAAGCACCGGGACCGCCGCCGCTTGAAGACCGAGTCAAGCCGAGCTATTTACAGTCTTGGGCGCAGTACGCCATTTAGTTGCATTCCCACATACGCTTTCTCATCTTCAGAAGACGAATTCAGACGAAGTATAAGAATAAATATCTAGATAGGTTATCGTGCTCAAAAGAGGTGTTCATGTGCGTGAAAATACGCTGACCGGCGATCATTGACTACGTTGAAAGTTGTTCAGAAAGTAATTGGGTATTACGAAGTTTACCAGCAGTTAATTGTGTTGCTTTGTTAAATCAATGAACTGCTCCGAATAAAACCTTTGTTTTAGTCCGTCGATTCATCAGGTAGCCTCCCATTTGATTGGACATTATAGATATTATTACTTTGACATGTTCGTCTGCGATGATTTAAAAATCTGTCCGTAAATATTTATTTAAAAATCAGATTACAATTCCAAATTCAAGCGTCCAGGCATCATCCACTTCCCAAATTGTTAGTATATACCTGTCATTCATCGTAATGATTGTCTGCCAAGCCAGAACTGTCCTTTAGGAGTTGGTTGAAACTGGACCATCGAATTCTGTGATCAGATTGATGCAGCAGTTCTGAAGCGACCGATGTATATAATTCAAGTAAAACATTAATAATGCACGCAAATCATATACGTTCAAAATCCAATTTATAACGTAAGATG
>SDVV010007576.1:0-17702 GCA_016164225.1 Gammarus roeselii
GCACTGACTACAGCACTCGCACTGACAACATTACTCGCATTGACAGCAGCACTCGCACTGACAACAGCACTCGCACTGACTACAGCACTCGCACTGACAACAGCACTCGCACTGACAACAGCACTCGCACTGACAACAGCACTCGCACTGACTACAGCACTCGCCCTAACTACAGCACTTATACTTACTACAGCCCTCACACTGACTACAGCACTTGCACTTACTACAATACTCGCACCAACTACAGCACTCGCACCAACTACAGCACTCGCACTGACTACAGCACTCGCACTGACAACAGCACTCGCTCTGATTACTTCGGCTAAAATGTTTCCTTCTATTTATAATCCCACAAGTACTGTCCTGTAACACATTTCAACTCACTCCATCTTCAGGCGGAACGGCGATAGGAGGCATCAGCGAAGACAATAAAGGCAGGAGCGCCAGCGGAAGCAGCTAATGTTTGGGTTACAATGACAAGTATCGGCTTCAAAATATGAGGGAAAAGGCATCAGAAGAATAACTAAAATAAGTTCATTTTGTCGGTACGGGTAAAACATATCAAACGTGTCCGTGCCCCCAAGCAATGATCAATTTTGCACTCACGACACTGACCAGTTCACTACTCACAACAATGATCAGTTCTGCGCTCACAACAATGATCAGCTCTGCGCTCACAACAATGATCAGTTCTGCGCTCACAACAATGATCAGTTCTGCGCTCACAACAATGATCAGTTCTGCGCTCACAACAATGATCAGCTCTGCGCTCACAACAATGATCAGCTCTGCGCTCACAACAATGATCAGTTCTGCGCTCACAACAATGATCAGCTCTGCGCTCACAACAATGATCAGTTCTGCGCTCAGAACAATGATCAGTTCTGCGCTCACAACAATGATCAGTTCTGCATCTACAACAATGATCCAATGAACTGTTTCCACGTCAACGAACAAACATATAGCAAACTTTATTGCAGGGTAGCTCATTCAATTTTATCAGTCACCAGCATGGTAAATTGTTTCTTATGTAGGGATTTACCAAGTATCAGCAATAAGTCGGCGTAAGGGACTTGATATAGTGAGAAAAGGCACCCAATATCCACACCACAAGACCGCCCGGTCCTTGTCGGGGCTCGAACTTTAAAGGCCTTACCTGAGGCTGGCATTGCAGTCGAGTACGCTAACCACCTGGCCACTATGGCAGTACGTTATCAAAATCTAGTCACGGGAGTTATCCGCTTGATGTAAAAAAAAACGGATTGAAGCAAACAGCAAAGTTGCAAATGAACGAAGCAATGTACCGTCTGTGCATCTTGTTTGTTATGAGTTAGAAATATGTGTCAGTTGCCTATCGTTTGCATGAGCTAAAAACAAGCAAAGCCGAAATAATCGACTGCTTATCATAAATACTGCATTGTGTTTGCTTGTTAAAATTAATTAATTAACTGCTTATCATAAATACTGCATTGTGTTTGCTTGTTAAAATTAATTAATTAACTGCTTTTCATAAATACTGCAGTGTGTTTGCTCGTTATAGCTAAATAATTAACTGCTTGCCATAAATAGTGCAATGTGTTTGCTTGTTAGAATTAATTAATTGACTGCTTGTTATAAATACTGAAATGTGTTTGCTCGTGAGAATTATTAATTTAACTGCTTGTTATAAATACTGCAATTAGTTTGCTAGTTCGAATTAATTAATTGATATCATGTCATTAATACTGCAATGTGTTTGCTCGTTAAAATTATTTAATTGACAGATTGTCATAAATACTGCAACATGTTTGCTCATTATAATTAATTATTGACTGCTTGTTATAAATAATGTAATGTGTTTGCTCATTAGAATTAAATAATTACCTGCTTGTTATAAATAGTGCAATGCGTTTGCTGGTTAGAAATAATTAATTGACAGCTTGTCATAAATACTGTAGTGTGTTTGCTCATTAGAAAGACGCATGGATGCTGCGAGTCCAATGTTCTTCATGGATTTTTGTTCATGCTTGGAATTTGCTGTGATACAATGAGAAGAAATATTTATTCAGAATGTTAAATATTTTAAGATAGGACATAAAAAACAAATTGGTTGGATGTCAACTTAAAATAAAAATTAAGTAAAATGTTCTCCTACGTCTTATTTGCTTTTTAATCTCCAAATAATGTACACTTCTAAGCACGGGAATTCTGTTTTCACAGCGAATCTCAGAATCCTGTATTGAAATTTGTTCAAAAACTTCTAGAATCACTTCGGGTATGTGACTGATAGTAGTATATTCATACCACCAATAATGAGCACCCGGAAAACTCTACGGTAATCACACTAAACATTTCAGTTACTCTAAGGAATGGGTAAGGAACGTTATAGATAGGTCGACATTGCCAGAATGACTTCGAAACATCTATAACTATCAGGCTTAATAGCATCTAATAGTCATGCAAGAAAACTTCATTTCATAGGATTAAGCCACGGTTCGTTTATTGGTTCCATCGACTATAGACTGATAGGGTCAGAAAATAGGTGTGCTAGTTATTCCCTTCCACTTCGAAGAGAATAATTATGCTATTCGCTGTCAATTTGGGTTGATATGCACTCACTTATATCTCTCGTATCTTCTCCTGCTTCTTCCACATTGATATTTCACACATTCCTCTCATAGTTGTAAAAGAAATTAGAAATTTTATTTGAACAAAGAAATTTTCCTCCACCAAGATATTATTCACGTCATTGCATCTTAATGTACAGAAGCTGGAGACATGAGGTCAATTGTGCCTACTCCTGAAATAATGTATGCGGAACACGAATAATTCTAAGGACAGCCGGCAGGCTCTTTACTACAGACCAACTCCTTGGCTGACTTCAAAACAAAGCTATACGAACGGGGCCAGGAACCCTGTGACCGAGAAGGGGGAGAGTAGTCCATCTATCTGCTCCTCCCCTCCACTGCCCTTTTCCTTTCCTTCTTCTTTGTCCCCTTCCCTGTCCTCTCCATCCAACCCTCTCCCATCCCCCCTCACTGCCTCCTCCCAGTCTCCTCCTAGGAACGATCAACAGTTGATGGTGTACGGCAGTTGTGTTTACCTCGACCAACTCTGCCGAGGAGTTGTTCTGGAGTCACCTA
Source organism: Gammarus roeselii (assembly GCA_016164225.1). NCBI lineage: Eukaryota > Metazoa > Arthropoda > Malacostraca > Amphipoda > Gammaridae > Gammarus > Gammarus roeselii. The sequence goes on from SDVV010007576.1 coordinate 3,123, forward strand.
AAGCTTTCTTCTTGTCTCGTCGTCATTCAGTTGTCTCGCCCTCCACCTGCTGGGGGCTGAAACCTCTAACCGAGAGAGACATAATGTGTGGGTTAGAGTTTGCCAGGCTTCAGCCAACCGTCCTCTAAATGTCAGCTAACCGTAGCCTAACAACAAGCTAACGACTGCCCAAAAGTTGGAAATCTGCTGCCAACCGTCAGCTAACAAATAAAATTTCCCCCCATAATATCTTTTTCCGGGATGATGCAGAGTCAAGTGCAAACTATCACTGCTCTTCACAAGGCTGTGTAAACTCTAACTGTTGCAAACCTTAACTGCTCGCCTCAGAAGTTCACCACTATGCACTCAGCAATGTAACCCATAACAGCTCAGCATCCAGAAGTAAAAAGCCTCACTGTTACGCACCCAGCAGTGAAAAATATCGCTGCTCTGCGTCCATCAGTGCAAACCCACAAAGCTGTGCACCCAGCAGTGCACATCTCCTCAGCTCAGCACCCAGCAGGGCACACTCCTAGATATGCACCCACAGAGCAGAACCTTACATATCTGCACATAGGAGTGCAAGCCCTCACAATTCTGAAACCAGCAGAGTAGACCCAAGCAGCTCTGCACGCAGCAGTGTAAGCCCTCATAGCTTTGCACCCAACAATTTAAATCATCCATACTCTGCATCTAGCGTGTAAGCCTCTAAGCTTTGCAGCCAGCAGTAGAAACCCTCAAAGCTCTGCAACATGTCGAGCTTTGCATGCCTTTATTGCTCTGTACACAGTAGTTCAAACCCTCAAAGCTCTGCGCCAAACAGTGCAAACCGTAACACTCTGCATCGAACAGCGTAATACCTCAGTGCTCTGCACCCAGCAGTGCTAACTAGCACAGCTCTGCAACCAGTAGTGCTAAATCGCACAGCTCTGCAACCAGTAGTGCTAACTCGCACAGCTCTGCAACCAGTAGTGCTAACTCGCACAGCTCTGCACCCAGCAGTGCTAACTCGCACAGCTCTGCAACCAGTAGTGCTAACTTGCACAGCTCTGCACCCAGTGGTGCGAACTCGCACAGCTCTGCAACCAGTAGTGCTAACTCGCACAGCTCTGCAACCAGTAGTGCTAACTCGCACAGCTCTGCACCCAGTAATGCTAACTCGCACAGCTCTGTAACCTGTAGTGCTAACTTGCACTGTTCTGCAGCCAGTAGTGCTAACTCACACAGGTCTGCAGCCAGTAGTGCTAAACTCGCAAGGCTCTGCAGCCAGTAGTGCTAACTCGCACAGCTCTGTAGCCAGTAGTGCTAACTCGCAAAGCTCTGCAGCCAGTAGTGCTAACTCGCACAGCTCTGCAGTTAGCAGGGAAAAACACTCTTACCACTCTGCCCATTCCAGGTCGAACCCTCACAGCTATACCCTGCAGTGCAAGCTTTGCGTTTGCTGAATAATTAATTTTGAATTCACAGGCAACGCACAGAAAATGTATATAAATTATTTTATATTTTTGCCCTCGTTTATCGGCCTTGTAGCCGGGGTGCTATAATCTTGCTACCGTATCCACCGCGTGTCGTAGGAGGCGACTAAAAGGGCACCCGTAGCCGAGAGTAGAATCGTACTACCGTAACCCCTGCGTGTCGTTAAAGGTGACTAAAAGGGGCGGGGAGAAGGGGCTAGGAATCCCTTTCTCTGTAAAACCCTTCCTCAACGACGGCAAGACGAGCGGGGGGAGGAGAGGCTCATGCCTCTCCAAACCCTATTGTTGATGTCGCTGAATGTGCGTGGCTATAGTACGAATGATGTAGAAAGGAGGAAGATTGGTGAGATGCTTGTGAGGAGGAAGTTTGATGTGTTGGCGCTGAGGCACGTGAAGGTGCGGTCTTGATATTGAGTTATCGGTTGGCTAGTAGCGTTACCGAGTGGAAGGAGGTGTCCTCAAGATTGATGTGCGTGAAAGTTAAGTTAGGCGTAAAAGATGTGTTTTTGTGAGTGCATATGGTCCGGGTAGCGAGAGGAGTGAGGAGGAGAGGGAGCAATTCTGGAGAGACCTGAGAGGGACCTGAGTGAGTGTATTGATAGTTTTGGAGGCCAATTTAATGCAGTTGTACAGGGTGACCTCAATACGAGAGTTGGAGATGCAGTGGTGGAAAACGTGATAGGAAGGTATGGCGTTCCCAGTGGAAATGTCAGTGGAGAAAACCTGATAGGTCTGTGTATGGAGCAGGAGTTGGTGGTTGGAAACAGTTTGTTCAAGAGGCGAGATATACACAAGTACACATGGGTAAGGATGGCCCGCACAGTAGTGGTGGAGAGAGCGCTGATGGATTTTTTGCTGATTTCGAGGAGAACGGTGGGGAAGCTGTTGGATGTGCTGGTGTTGAGAAGGGAGGGTGGAGGAGTGTCTGACCATCTGCTGGTGGGAGGTAGATTAAACGTGGAGCAGAGGTGGAAGGGCAACAAAAGAGTGGGAGGAGGAAGAGAGGTAGTGAAAGTGAGTGAACTGAAAGTGAGAAACAGAGTTGAGGAGTTCCAACATGCGTTGAGAGAAGGATATGACAACATGAGAGGACAGGACCTGCGAGATGTGGAGGAAGAATAAGAGATGTTAAGAGATGTATTGCTGAGATGTGCGAAGAATGTTTGGTGGGCGCCATGTGAACGGGTGCAGAAGGAAAGGTTGCGACTGGTGGAACTAGGAGGTTAAACTGGCGGTGGCACGGAAAAGTAGAGCGTTTGAGGAGTGGTGGCAGGTGAAGTCGGTGGTGGCTTATGCAGGCAATAAAAAGAGGAGAAACGAGGTGAAGCGGGTGGTGAGGATAGCCAAAAGGGACTCTGATTCCAGGTGGGGCAGTCGGTTGTGCCAGAATTTTGAGGCGAACAAAAAGATGTTTTGGAAAGAGGTGAAGAGGGTGAGAAATGGAGAGACCGGAAAGGAGGAAGTGGTGAAAGAGGAAAACGGCCAGTTGTTGTTGGAAAGTGTTGATGTACGGAAGAGGTGGGCCGAGTATTTTGATGAGTTGTTGAATGTCGAGGATGACAGAGAAGCTGACATTGTTGCTGTGGGTGGTGGTGCTCGGATGACAGTTTTGGGAGAAAAACTTGTGGCGGACATTAACATGGAATAGGTGCAGGAGGCGGTGGAGGTGATGAAAGCAGAGAAAGCCCCTGGTTTGGAAGGCGTTGCAACCGAGTGCCTGAAAAAGGGTGGAGTAACGATTGTCGAATGGTTGGTGAGGTTACTGAACTTTGGTTTCGTGACAGGCGTGGTACCAATTGAGTGGCGCAGTGCCTGCATTGTTCCGCTATATAAGGGCAAAGGATATAAAAATGAATGCTGTAACTCGAGAGGTATCAGTTTGCTATGAGTAGTTGGCAAGTTGTACGGAAGAGTGCTGATCAAAAGGATTAGAGACTGTACGGACTGCGCAATTGGAGAGGAACAATGTGGTTTTAGGAGTGGTAGAGGGTGCGCCGATCAGATTTTTGCAGTGAAACAGGTCTGTGAGAAGTACCTTGCAAAGGGAAAGGACGTGTTCTGGGCTTTCATGGATCTGGAGAAGGCATACGACAGGATTGACAGGGAAGCGCTGTGGAGGGTGTTGCGTTTGGATGGAGTGGGCGGACATCTGTTGAAAGCAGTGCAGAGTTTCTATGCTGATAGCCGAGCATGTGTCAGAGTGGGAAGCGAGGTGAGTGATTGGTTCACCTTGAAAGTATTACTGAGACAAGGCTGTGTGATGTCTCCCTGGCTGTTCAATATCTATATGGATGGTGTGGTCAGGGAGGTGAACGCGAGTGTGCTGGGTCGTTGCTTGGAACTGTTGGAAGCTAATAGGCGGAGTTGGCAGCTGAGCCAGTTGCTATTTGTGGATGATACGGCCCTGGTTGCGGATTCAGAAAAGAAGCTATGTAGGCTGGTGTCTGAGTTTGGTAGAGTGGGTCAGAGGAGGAAGCTTCGAGTGAACGTGGCTAAAAGTAAAGTAATCAGATGCTCGAGGACTATCGATGCGAGCAGAATTAGTGTCATCTTAAAAGGAGAGTTGTTGGAAGAAGCTCAGTGTTTAAGTACCTGGGCTAATATGTGGAGAAGACTGAATTAGTGGAAACTCAGTTGAACTCGCGAGTGAAAGAGAGGTGTAATGTGTTGGGTGCACTGAAGAGCGTAATGAGCTGCAGGACGTTGGGATGGAAGCAAAAAGGGGGCTGTATGAGGGTGTCGTTTCGCCAACTGTGCTGTACGGAGCTCAGACTTAGGGGGTGAGAGCAGAGGAGAGAAGAAGGGTGAGTGTTTTCGAGATGAAATGTTTGAGGAGCATGGCTGGAGTGTCGCTGAGAGACGGGTTCACTAACGACGTGGTTCGCATCACAACGGGGATGGTGAAGGAGTAGAGGACAGAGTTGATTCGCGTGTTCTGAGATGGTTCGGGCACATGTTGAGGGTGGATGAAGGGAGATTGGTAAAAAATGTGTTGAAGTCATAGGCGAGTGGACGTAGGCCTAAAGGGAGACCGAAATTTGGGTGGAAGGATGATGTGAAGCACCAGGATGTGTGAGACGTGAGTGTGGAGGAAGCGAGAGAGCGTGCACTGGATAGGCGTGAGTGGAGAATGATAGTGAACGGATGAGTTTTGACGCTGCCGTAATGTGCTTTCCCGCCCAGGCATATCGTTGAGACTCGGGATGGTTGTGAGCCGGGGGAGCCCGGTCGTCATGACGCGGCAGGGGTAAACCAATCGCGCTGTCGGGTCATGCTGCCGACACTGGCCTCGAACCGCACTCATGAGCCGGAGGGTGTGTTGCGGGGACCCCGGCCGGACCCTTTTGCGCCAAAGAGCCAAGGTGTGCGAGTTGAAGTGTATGAGAGTGTGAGGTGCGCCTTGTCGTCGGGCAACCCCCATTGCTGGGCGATTTCGGTCTAGTGTCTGTAACTGTATCTGTATCTGTATATGTTATCTCTTGGAATAACATACATGAATTCGCATGAAACATTGCATTGAATAAACAATGTTCCATACAGTTTTATTTTATTGCGCAGTGTCGGCTCGTGTTTTTCTCACTTTTTACATTATTTCTATTAGATGCGATATTAAATGGAATGTTTGTATTATATCTTTAGCAAAAAGTCGACTGATTCAACAACCTTTGGGTTTCACCCCGTGATATCTTTCATTGTCAAACATGATTAAAAACTCACTACCAAATATATATTTCGATAGCCTGAAACATTCAATTTCTACTGATATTTATGAGCTAAATGGAAAGGCAGAGTTCACAGGACGTAAATTTTCTTCTATCATATTTTGGGTGCTGTGAGTGGTGCTCAGCGCAGAATATACGATAGAAAAAAACGTCTCGTTTATTTGAGGGACGACGAGACACTGTCCTGCCCGGCTCTATAAATATGCCCTCGTTACTATAGTCCCCATGCGTGTTCGATCCCTGGCTCGTTTTCTAACCTCCACGCGTGTTCGATCCCTGACTCGTTCCTTGTCTAAATGACAACGTTTGATCGCCGGCGGCTCACAAATCGTAGGAATGAAAGCTTCTATCGCTGGTTTTATCTTCAATACTCCATCACAAGGATGCGTGAGGAAGGCCTGCATGTCTGTTGAAAGGTTATTGTTTTGTTGTAACTATGGATAGGTTTTCGGGTCTCGGGTTTTGGGATAGGTGGTTCTGCGATCAGAGGTTCTGGGATTAGAGGTTCTAGGATCAGAAGTTATGTGGTCAATGTTTAGGGGGTCAGAGGAAAAGTGGTCAGAATTTCTGCGGTCAGAGGTTCTGGGTTAAGGATTGTGGGGTCAGAGGTTATGTAGTCAGAGAATATGGGGTCAGAAATTATGAATCAAGGGTCATGGTGTGTGAGGTTATGGAGTTAGAGGATTTGGGTCAGAGGTTATGGGGTCAAAAGTTAGGGAGGTCTGAGGTTAAGTGGTCAGAGGTTATGGGGTGTGAGGTTATGGGGTCAGAGAATATGAATCAGAGGTTCTGACTCATAGTCTCAGAGGTAATGTTGTCGGAGAATATGAGTCAGAGAATTTGGGTCAGAGGTAATGGAGTCAGAGGTTATGGGGTCACTGGATATTAGGTAGAGGTTCTAGGGTGAGAAGTTGTAGGGTCAGAGTTTATGGGGTCAGAGGTTATAGGGTCAGAGGCTATGGAATCAGAGGTTATGAGTCCGGTGTTATGAAGTCTGAAGATATGTGATTAGAGGTTATGGGGTCAGAGGTTATGGGGTTAGAGGTTATGAAGTAAGAGAAATGGTGTCAGAGGTAATGGGGTCAGAGGTTGTGAGTCAGAGGTTCTGGGGTCAGAGGTCATTGTGCCAGAATTTTTGGGATCAGAGGTTCTGGAGTCATGTGTTCTGGGAGCAGAGGTTATGGGGTCACATGTTCCAGAAGCAGAAGTTAAGGGGTCAGTTATTATAGGGTCAGAGGTTACGAGATCAGAAGTTATGGGGTCAAAGGATACGGAGTGAGTGGTTATGGGATCAGGGGTTTTGAGGCCAGAGTTTATGGACTCGGAATTATAGGGCCAGAGGTTAGGGGATCAGAGTTAATGGAGCCTACGTTTATGGGTTGAGAGGTTATGAGACCAAAGGATATTGGATCAGCGGGTGTGAGGTTCAGAGGTTCTGGGCTTAGAGGTTATTAGGTGGGAGGATAAGGGGTCGGAGGATGTGAGGACAGAGGGGATTGGGTTTGTGTTTATGTGGTCCGGGGGAATGAGAGTAAGAGGTTATGGGGTCAGATGTTATGCGGTCGGAGGTAATGCGGTCAGTTGTTCTTTGGGTTTGAGGTTATAGTGTCGTTAGATTTGAGGTTCAGAGGTTATTGAGTAGGAGGTTATTGTTCCAGAGAATCTGACGTCTAATGTTCTGGGGTCACAGGTTCCGAGGTCAGCGCTTATTGGGAGCACAGTTCTAGGAACAGAGGTTATGAGGCCAGAGTTTCTGGTTTCAGAGTTTACGGTACAGAGGTTATAAGGGGAGAAGTTGAAAGGTCGGACACTTGATACTCAGTTTAATTGTAATTTATGTTTCTGGAAAAAAACATAGCATACATGTTTATAAGTGAACTCATACTGGAGAATAGGACTCTTTCTGTGATATATTCGGTCAATACCAATGAATAAATCTTGTTTTGAAAACGCGCTTTTCCAAATAGTGTATTTGTTATTATTGATTCACATATCTATACTCATCATTTGACGCCGCTGAATTCTCCAACATTCGGAACACACACATAGTAAATTCATGTTTTTTTCTTGGGTAGAGATTCTGTCCACCGACTCCGTATACAGTAATGATATAATTATAATCCAAATTGTCCCTAATTTTTCAAAACCTATATTAACTCAAAATTAGTAGAGTTATGGAAAGGAAACGTTTCATTGGGTTGATTTGACTTCAAAGTCATTCGAGAAGTTTAGGTAATATCTCTCTCTGCTGATTCATCTGTGCAATCCCACGCAACATTTAAGCAGCTTCAGCACAGGTTGTCCACCAGCTGTTATTTAACAATGGACACTCGAGTTGAAATATGTTTGAACGAGTCACTTTAATAATAGACAACGGTTGATACTGCCCAAAAGCTGAAGATGGTCAAATATGGTAGTGAGGTAGGGATTAAAGTCTGCTGCGACGGTCACGAATCATACAAATAATATGAACATCCGACGGCCGCAGCGTCGGTTTTGGTGTCCCTCTGGTGGCAACTGTTTGCAAGGAATTATTAAAGCCTACACCTAAATAAACTGAGATTATTTTCAGCAGCTTCTTTTGTGACCAGCCTACACTCGCGGTTAATGATATTTAATCAGTCCTTGATTAATGTGCGGTTACCGAGCACCAATGGGGAGTAATATTATATTACTGCGGTGTAAATCTCGAATAAAAAACCGCTATCCTGGCAGGAAGGGGGGATGGGGGGTGCAGTGACAGTACTGATCTCATTGGTTATTTTGATCTGATGGGAAATCTTTCTTCACGTAGAAAAGAAAATAATATCAGCACTGTTCAATGATATTGTGTTGAATAATTAACATAAATACATGATGTTTGGACTATAAACGGTATGATGGAAACATTTACAATCACTGAGGGCTCTGACGTCATAACGTTAACGCTCGAGTGATGACTAATTGGTGATGACTAATTGGCATTCATATTTTTTCCGGTGACCAGCTAACATTGAAAGCCTATTTATAACAGTAACAATAAATAACAGGAGCGCCAAATTAAAAAGTGGCCTAAGTTCCTGACTGATGACGGACCGCAACGGGCGTGAACTCTTTTTACGGGAAAATATAAACTATCCAGTAAACATCCTCAGCCAACACGTGTTGGCGAACGCGCTTGATGCTCATCGTTCAGTCGTGAAATGACGACATAATGAGTAAATCAATTGAAGCCGTTGTTCTAAGATGAAAGTTCTTCTCGAACCTCAGGTAAGTAAACAAGTCATTCAAAATCTTCATAACGGTAATGGTTCGTGTTTTTCACAAATGGAAAATGCAATTTTACTGAGTCAAATTTTTTCCTCTTTTTGTTAAACGCTGTCGAGGCGTGAAGGGTGCCGACTTCCTCCACTTTAGCCCAAGGGGATCGACCCCTCTACTCTAGCCCATAGGGGATCGACCCCTTTACTCTCGTTCATTGAGGGATCGACCCCTGTACTCTATACCATAGCGGATCGACCCCTCTACTCTATTCCATAAGGGATCGATCCCTCTACTATAGTTCATCGTGAGATAGGCCCCTCTACTCTAGTCCACGAGTTATCGACCCATATACTCTAGTTCATCGTGGGATTGACCCCTCTACTCTAGTTCATTGGGGGAGTATTCATTCACTCTAATCCGTGAGTTGAACGGTTGCTCCATTCAAGTATTTTTTGGGGATCAACACCTCCCCTTTAGGTTTTATGGGGGATCGACCACTCCAATCCAGATTTTATGGAGTATCGACCACTCCATCCAAGTCTACGATGGGATTGACTCCAAAACCAGATGGAGAATAATTACAAACTATTTACAACAACAAACTTGTATTGAGTACGCGTTTTGAATTTAATTTATTGTGCCAAATGAAGGTCCTGTGAATGCCATTCGGAACGATTGGGAGAGCCGAAGCCTTAAGTTCTGACACGTTGATTTTAAATAAATATAAATGAATGTGATCCTTGGAGCGTAGACACAGCAGGAAGTCAATAAAATAATGTATATCTGACCATAATTTACAAAAAAAACATTGGTAACAATGGCAAATGCTTTAGGGGAAGCATTTAGACTGTAACCAGTAAGCAAGAAGTGGAAAATTCTAAATCCTGAGAGGCACCTCTCTATTACGCATAATTCAACTGTTTAAAACCTACGGGAAATTTTATATATTTGATGTGATAGTGTTTTCAGCCACTATAATATTCTCTCCATCAATCGATGACTAGAAGGATTAGTTTTTCGCTCTGATGTATAATTTTGCATGCTCGGTTACTGTTCAAGATTTCATGAAAACATCTGGTTGTTTAAATATGTCGGTATGAATATTGACTTGCTTTAGATTGATCTCTCAAAAATGGTTGAAGTCGTTTGAAAACTAATTGAACCAACTCCTCCACCGAGTTTACCACAGCCATACCGACAACTTCCGACCAACAACACAGCGCGCAAAACGGTACTGTATCCAGGATAACAATCGGAAAACATCATGTATTGGCAAACAAAATTATACATGTCAAGGAAAAAAGTAATTTTGTTGATAAAGGGGAGTTTAAATTTTACATGCTGCCGATTCCGACAGCAAATAACTAGTTTTTATCAAAGACTATTTCTGCCACTTATTAGTGAATTATTTTACATTGTCACAAAGCTATACTTCTCAATTAACATCGAAATTTGTCTGTTATCGAAAACATTAGGTTGAATTGGACAAACAGTATTTTATGTACAAAAATAAGGTAAATGTGAATCATAAATAACAAATAAAATCTTCCAGCACATTAATCGTGTGATACCTGGATTACAACGGGGAAAAAATATCATGGTTTCAAATGATCTCGATTCAGGCTTCTCAATGTCATAACCGAACCATTGTACCCTCGTGTTCGTCCCCAACGGGCCTTGTTATAAGATGGGATCAGGTGGCTGCTTGTAGACAGTCCTTGATGGGCTCGTCATTTTTCGGATATTCGAGATGGTTAACAAACTCGTCATTCTTCGCAAAGTCTGCATTCCTACACGCCGAAAATATTTGCTGCAGACTCCGCTGTTTGGAAAACAGCGGGACGATCCCGCGAATATCTTCTCCGTCCGTGCTCAAGTAAAGCTCCAGTTGCCACTCCAACTTTTCTAGTCTTGAGTTGACAATCGCTCGCACAAAATAGCGAATGACTTAGCTGATAATTACGGTTTCAAATTTTTAATCAAGTACTTTGACCTACATCGGGATGGAAGGCTGGCTGCTCACTTAGACTTTAAGATATGGAATGCGTAGATGATATGTGGATTATGTGAGAATTATTAGTGGACAGCAGCGCTTGTGTCGGAATAAAGAGTGAGGTCAGTGTGGAGGCGGGACTGAGCACTCGTTGCAGACTCGGAGGAACTGTGTAGCTGGCGTCAGAGTTTGCTAAGTTCTTTAGGAGAAGGAAGCTTCGAGTTGATGTTGGTGAAAAATGACTGAAGAGATGTTAGGTGAGTAATGATGGGAGTAGAATTGGTGAGAGCCTATAGATGATGAATTTCCGTTGAAGGACAAGTGTTTAATATCTAGGCTAAAGGCGGAGGTGACGTCAACACTGAATGAGGGGGATATGGTATTGGCGGCACTAGGGGGGTGGGGCCAAAAACTGGCTGTATGAGGAAACCAAGTTGTTCCGACTATGGAGAGAGATAGAGAAGAGTAGAGAATGGGTGCATGCAGATCAAATGTTTAAGAAGTATAGCAGAAGTGGAATTAGAATGTGCGAACCAGAAGGGACGTGATGAGAGGTCTAACTGCCCGAGTATTTATGTGAGTTTTGAGGCGGTTTGAAAACATGGATGTTATTTATGAAGTGATAATGGTTATAAATGCTGAGTAGAGTGAATGAAGACGCGGTAAGGATGGAGGAATGATGTGAAGAATGCCGAGGAGAGTGGACAAAGACGTGGTATGAATGGAGGGATGGCGTGAAGAATGCCGAGGAGAGTACACGAAGACGTGGTATGAATGGTGTGAAGAACCAACTCCCCCACCGCGTTTACCACAGGATCACTAAAATATAGTCGTTAGTAAATAGGGAGCGAGAGAATGTGCAAGAGATAGGAGTGAATAAAAGTAAATATATGTTTGCAAGAGATAAGGTCGAAAAAAAGTGTATAAAAGTGTGCAGGAGGTAAATGTGAATGGAAGTGAATAGAAGTGTGCAAGAGATAGGGGAGAATAGAAGTGAATAAAAGTGTGCAAAAGATAGGGGTGAATATAAGTGAATAAAAGTGTGTAAGAGAGAGGGGTTAATGTAAATGAATAAAAGTGTGCAAGAGATAGGGGTGAATAAAAGTGAATAAAAGTGTGCAAGAGATAAGGGTGAATAAAAGTGAATAAAATTGTGCATGAGATTGGGGTGAATAAAAGTGAATACAAGTGTGCAAGAGATAGGGGTGAATAAAAGTGAATTAAAGTGTGCAAGAGATAGGGGTGACTAGAAATGACTGAAAGTGTGCAAGAGATAGGGTTGAATAAAAGTGTGTAGGAGATAGGGGTGGATTAAAGTGAATACACGTGTGCAAGAGATAGGGGTGAATAAAAATGAATAAAAGTGTGCAAGAGATAGAGGGGAATACCAGTGGATAGAAGTGTGCAAAAAATAGGGGTGAATAAAAGTGAATAAAAGTGTGCAAGAGATAGGGGTGAATAAAAGTGAATAAAAGTGTGCAAGAAATAGGGGTGAATAGAAGTGAATAAAAGTGTGCAAGAGATAGGGGTGAATAAAAATGAATTAAAGTGTGCAAGAGATAGAGGGGAATACCAGTGGATAGAAGTGTGCAAAAAATAGGGGTGAATAAAAGTGAATAAAAGTGTGCAAGAGATAGGGGTGAATAAAAGTGAATAAAAGTGTGCAAGAAATAGGGGTGAATAGAAGGGAATAAAAGTGTGCAAGAGATAGGGGTGAATGTAAGTGAATAAAAGTGTGAAAGAGACAGGGGTGAATAAAGGTGAATAAAAGTGTGCCAGAGATTGAGGTGAATACAAGTGAATAAAAGTGTGCATGAGATAGGGGTGAATAAAAGTCAATAAAAGTGTGCCAGAGACTGGGGTGAATACAAGTGAATAAAAGTGTGCATGAGATAGGGGTTCATAAAAGTGAATAAAAGTGTGCCCGAGATTGGGGTGAATACAAGTGAATAAAAGTGTGCATGAGATAGGGGTGAATAAAAGTGAATAAAAGTGTGCTCGAGATTGAGGTGAATACAAGGGAATAAAAGTGTGCATGAGATAGGGATGAATAAAAGGGAATAAAAGTGTGCCCGAGATTGAGGTGAATACAAGGGAATAAAAGTGTGCATGAGATAGGGGTGAATAAAAGTGAATAAAAGTGTGCCTGAGATTGAGGTGAATACAAGGGAATAAAAGTGTGCAAGAGATAGGGGTGAATAAACTATTAAAGTAACTGGACGAGTTTGACGCGGCCTTGACGAGCTTTCCAGCCCTGGACTCATTTGCTATGAGACGGGATGTCGGAAGGTTAGAGCATGTCACCTATGCTACAGTGCAGGTAAACAGCGTGTAAACTCAGGGCCCTGTTGCTGCCACCCGATAACCGAGCTTTCCTCGCACTACAGAGTGAGTGTAGGCAGAAGGCAGAAAAACGTGTGGAAACCCGAACCTTTAAATGATAATCAATTATTTTGCGGGTTCTGACTTGCTGATCATTAATTAATTTCGTCTGTCAATCACACTTTCCCAACATTCAATTTAAATTTTATTATTACCTTTTTATTTTTATTTTATGTCCAGCCGAATAGTCTTTCTTTCTGTTACTGTTGATACGAATGAAAAGCTAGGCCAGTAGACTTCTCTTGTACAGGTCTCGATGGTGTCATTGCCTTTCGGGAGAAAATCTCTTCAGAAACCAGCAAAATAAAGCTACACATCATTTTTTTATGAATAAATCAAACTAGACTGAATAACCTGACGTTATTCCTTAATTGTTTGTGTTGCAATCTGCTACCAACTCAGGCATGCGGGTTCAGGGTTATAGGACAATTAGTTACTATCACAAAATCACGTGTAAAGATTCTCCATGCATGTTTTTTTTCCGATGGGATTTTTAGCTAGTAAATAAGGAATATCAGTTCAATTTTCATTAGTATCGTTCCTGTCACTTTAAACTACACTACAAGGATGACTTGGAATAAAAAGTTGAAAAATACACTAAACATTTGGCTCCTATACACCACAATCGGAGCTGGCGTCTTGCCGACAAGGCGGACAAAGTTCTGTCGTGTCGGCTTGTCGAATGGACCGACTACTGTCGTCGGAAATGAATTTCTCAATAATATTCGATCGGTCGGTTTACCAGTTCCTCATTTATCCTGAATGCACGACCTCCTAACCGGAATCTTTCGCACTAAAAGGGAAAGAAATGATTAGGCGTAAATGCAGGGGACGACTGTGAGGATTGTCTTGAAGTTGCCTCCTTCACCCTTAACGGGAAGAAGACCTGTTCAATTTATGAAGAATCTGTTATCGGACATTTTCATTAGACAACGCACTGCATTTCTAACGACTTTAAAGGTCAGATTGTGTCACCAAAATTTCTAACAGGACACTTGATTTCTAACCCCACTCATGCATCACACGACCCGTACCGTCACTCATGCACCACACGACCCGTACCGTCACTCATGCACCACACGACCCGTACCGTGTGTACTTCAATCAGTTGGCCGCCTGCAAGTCCAAAGCGGTTAGTATACGGCGGCAAGTGGTTGGCTGAAAGTAAGGCGTCAACGCGGTGAAAAAAAGCACCAGCTGTCCATCAAAAGAGGAGAGCGGCTGCTAATGGTCTGTTCAAGAGTTAATTAGCTTGCCCGAAACATTTTTGAAGCAAGCCGCCTCTTTGGCTAACCTTCGTTTAAATATTTTACTCTGCATAGAGTTGCTGTGATCGAGCCATTGAATGTAAAAATGAAGCGCGGTTACTTAAATTGCTGAGTACTCGCTAATAAGCGGAGGAATGGAACAGCACTACTTGAGTTGCTGGGAAGCGGAGGAATGGAACAACACTACTTGAGTTGCTGGGAAGCGGAGGAATGGAACAACACTACTTGGGTTGCTGGGAAGCGGAGGAATGGAACAGCACCACTTGAGTTGCTGGGAAGCGGAGTAATGGAACAGCACTACTTGAGTTGCTGGGAAGCGGAGAAATGGAACAGCACTACTTGAGTTGCTGGGAAGCGGAGGAATGGAACAGCACTACTTGAGTTGCTGGGAAGCGGAGGAATGGAACAGCACTACTTGACTTGCTGGGAAGCGGAGGAATGGAACAGCACTACTTGAGTTGCTGGGAAGCGGAGGAATGGAACAGCACTACTTGAGTTGCTGGGAAGCGGAGGAATGG
>SDVV010007577.1:0-17702 GCA_016164225.1 Gammarus roeselii
CTCTCCATTTAGGCTGACACTAATTTTGCTCGCATCGACAGTCCTCGAGCATCTCATTACATTACTCTTACCCACGTTCACTCGAAGCTTCCTCCTCTCACACACTCTACCAAACTCAGACACTAGCCAACATAGCTTCTCCTCCGAATCCGCAACCAGGGCCGTATCATCAGCAAATAGCAACTGGCTCAAACTGCCAACTCCGCCCATTCGCTTCCAAGAGTTCCAAGCCACGACCCAGCACACTCGTGTTCACCTCCCTGACCACTCCATCCATATAGAGGTTGAACAGCCAGGGAGACATCACGCAGCCTTGTCTCAGTCCCACTTTCACTGTAGAACAATCTTTGATAATTAGGCCGATGAGAAGCGGAACAGTACTGCTTCATTGGCTTTTTTTTTATTATCGTGCGACTAGTGTATGGTGTAGGTAGGCAAGTGTGATATTATGTCTTTCCTTAATCACGTTACTGATGTGTTGGCCCCACGTGCTGTGATGTATAACGTTATGAGAATTGGGTTACTAAAAAAATAATGAAGTATTCTGTGACAAGTGCACACATCACAGTCCGTTACCCGCACACGTAATCTGCACACGTCACCAGGACACTTTATCCTTGAACGTAACCCGCATTCGTCACCTATATACGTCAGTCACCCGCACACGTCATACGCACACGTCCCGTTCACACGTCCCCCTCTCTTGTCACCCTCAAACGTCACACGCATAAGTCACCCGCATACGTCACCAGCCAATGTAACCCACAGATGTCACCCGCACTAGTCTCCTTCACACATCACCTGCTCATGTCATCCGCACACGTCCCTGCACACGTCCACCTCACACGTTACACGTAAACGTCACCCGTACACGCCGCCCGTACACGCCACTCGTACACGCCACCAGCATAAGTAACTCGCCCTCACAATTCCCGCCCATTTAATGACCTTGACAGTCGATATCACTCAGTGTTTTTTCTATGGTGGAGAAGGAGGTAAATTGTGTGGTCAGGTGAGAAATGGGACGCTATCATAGTATTCCTAGGCTCGACCTCACACGACATCGTCCGCACACTTGAAAACATTATGCAACGTCGCTAGCCCTGTCCGGCTACTTGCCTCCATGCTCGACTGCGGGTCGGCTTTACCAGCCGTAATTCATTTATTTATTCACCAGCATGCAGACTTCAGGGAATAGAAATTCAAAGTTTTGAAATTAGAGATTCGACAAAAGTTTGCGTGAATTCATATAAAATAACAATTAACAGGGCTATGAATAATTTCGAGCTCACATAAAAGAAAATGTTTGTAACACGCGGAAATATTTGCGAATTTATTTCGTGAGTCTTATTTCGAATTGTACCCGACAGTCCACTCTCTCATTTATTTGAAGCATGTATCAGGTATGTGGCAATAATTAGGCCGTGTCGATCCTTGGAACAGTGGGCAACAGCGCATTATTTCAACAGTGTTGACCCGATGTGGGAGGACTACCGGTTCTGTTTTTTTGGAACAAGTTCCGACAAATAAAACGCTTGAACTATCAACACTGAAGTGATAATAGCCTAATTCAATCCAACGGTGACGTAGCCGATACATTTATATTATCACTCAGATGAAGCGGAAGGATTTAAGGAAGGAATCGGTTGCGCTTCATTTGTAGAAGGATGTCACTAAAGCGAAGCAATGAAGCAGTATTGCTGGGGTGTTAGCCAAACACAGCGAGACGCGTGAGGGATCGTCGACTTAGCGAGCGGAGGCAATTGATAGCCTTGTGAGGCTGTGCTTTGATTCAGTTGCGATCGTGAAGCAATGTCTTCCTCATTCAAATCGGTTTCATTAGTTATGTAACGTTTTCAATACGTAACCCTATTTACAAACTTCCAAATCAGGCGTTTCTTTTTCTAAATCTTTGAACAAATCTCAAACTTCGAAGCAGTAAAATAAAGACTCGCCAAAATTTTCCATTTGAACCCCATTTGCCTCGACCAATCTTTTTTTGTCATCATATTTTCAGCCGTCCTTGATCCGTGGATATCATTTGCAAATTTTCTGATCTATCACCGGCCTCATGCAATGTGAGCGGGGCAATGGATTGGTCAGTCTTGCATCACTAGCGTCAGGAAATGTGAGTGAGGCAATGGACAGATCAGTCTTGCATCACCGGTCTCAGGCAATGTGAGCGTGGTAATGGACTGGTCAGTTTTGCATCACCGGCCTCAGGCAATGTGAGCGAGGTAAGGGCTCAGAATAACCGTCGTAATAATACGAACGACGGTTCATTATCTTCGATCAGTTACAAGTGAAAAGAGATAATACAATAGATTACAAGTGTAAGAAAACAACAACAGTTTTTTTTGCCCAATCTACTCTGCCTTTTGATAGTATGAATAGTAGTTCTGAATTAAAACGTATATGAGAGCATCATGTGCCTGCGTATTGTCTGTCTCAAAATATCAGAAATGGCAAAGTTGTAGTAGGAAATAGCATTTAACAAAAAAGATCGAAACCACTTAAATCCGCACTTGAATGAAAGTCACCGACCCAAGATGTGGATCCGAGATTATCACAGTTTCATTACTCGTTAAACCAATGCTGACCGGTGTCATTGCTGAACATTGTTTTGCAACGAGCAGGTACCAATGCCGGGCACCTTTTTTACCGTGCTAGTGCCAATGCCGAGCACTATTTTAACCGTACGGGTGTCAATGCCGGACACCAAGATTTCACGCATATTCATGGTAGAATTTGTCGAACCGTGACTTGAACGTTTCGATTGTATTGGTGTTTACAACTTTCGCTGGAAGTCTGTTCCATTCCTCGACAACTCTGCACGTGAATAAATTTTGGGTGATGTCGAGTAAGGAACATCAAAGATATTTTATCCAATATTTCTGGTCACGCCGTTCGCATATTAGGTGGAAAGTTTCGCTTGCTCGACGTTTTTCTTACGTTACATTATCTTCCTCAGTTCGATATGTCGCCTCTGTCATTAGGCTACTCTAATGAATAAAAGTTGGGTTAACTTAGTCTGTCTTCGTCCGACATATTGCGCAGCGAAGGGAAGTTTGGTAGCTCTAAAAATAATTTAATAACGTTTTTAATAAGGTATGGAGACCAGAATTGGACGGAATACTCATGCTGCTGTCCTACAAATGCATTGCATAACTTAAAAATACTGTACATGCTCTAGTGTGAGATGGTGCGAGATATCATGCCTAACATTTTATTGCCTTTTTTGTCAGCATCGTTCCATTGCTTGCAGCTCTTCAAGTCGTTACTAATGATGACACCTAAAACTCTTTCTTCGGCGAAGGGAATCAGTTTCTTTCCAGACATTAACTAATCGTGTTTAGAGTTGCGATGATCGATGTGCAAAACTTTGCATTTGTCGACATTGAAGTTAATGTGCCACTTTTTTGACCAATCAACAATTTTTTTCAAGTCTAGTTAAATCTGCTCACACTCTTGTTTGGTTTGCACTTCTCCTCCCAGCTTAGTTTCGTCCGCAAACTTGCTAATGTTTGGGAGTAGGTTATTATACAGATCGTTTATAGATATTGCGAAGAGAACTGGACAAACAGGGATGCTTGAGGCACACCGCTTGAAACTTTACCCCAATTGGACACAGATCCATTCAGTACGGCTCGCTGCCGTCTGTCCTTGAGCCTGCATTTTATCCAGTCATTTAGCTCACCTTATATACCGATGCTGAGCAACAAACTAAGTGAACTTTTACACCGAAGGTTTTTTGAAAGTCAAGGTAGATGATATCAATCGGAGATTCCGCGACGTGAATTTCAATCAAACTTTAAAAAAAGCTGTTTCGTCAAACAGGAATGATTGTGTCTAAAGCCATGCTGATGGTCACCTATCAGTTTGTTTGATTCTAATAATCTTGTAATGTAACCACTATCCAAACTTTCCAGCAATTTGCTTATGACTGAGGTGAGATTAATTGGACGACAACTGCGAGGATACTTTTGTAACCTTTTTCAAAAATAGGTAACGTTTGCCTCATGCCATTGCATGGGACAGGTGCCATTGGATAAAGATTGGGTGAAAATGTTCGATAGATGTTCGGCACGGCAATTTTGTTTTCAGTCTCTTTCAGTATTCGGAGGTGAACTTGGTCTTGACCTAAAAATATTGTCTTCCAATTTATCTATGAATCTAGTAGCTTCAGTAGCTTCCCATTAGGCCTAAGGGTGGGAAATATTTACTTGACCTTAATACTCCCCTTCCCATCAGGCCTAGGAGCGGGAAGTATTTACATGACCTTAATACGTCCCTTCCCATCAGGCCTAAGAGCGGAAAGTATTTGCATGACCTTAATACGCCCCTTCCCATCAGGCCTAAGGGCGGAAAGTATTTGCATGACCATAATACGCCCCTTCCCATCAGGCCCAAGTGCGGAAAGTATTTGCATGACCTTAGTACGCCCCTTCCCTTCAGGCATAAGGGCGGAAAGTATTTACATGACCTTAATACGCCCCTTCCCATCAGGCCTAAGGGCGGAAAGTATTTGCATGACCATAATACGCCCCTTCCCATCAGGCCTAAGGGCGGGAAGTATTTGCATGACCTTAGTACACCACTTCCCATCAAGTCAGGAGGCGTATTATTGTCTGAACCGAATTTCTCGCCATTTCCATCAGGCAGAGAAGCAGGACCACTACACCTCTTCCTTTCAGGCCAATAGACGGGTATTATTCATCCCAAAGGAAATGACGGGCCGTGGAACTCTTATTTGCCTTTATTTTGTTTTAATGACATAAGCAGATTGGCCGGGGTCAATTCAGAGATAATTTAGATGAGTAGATCAGTCGACCGAATCCATTCTTGTGTTGAATCGTTCAAACATCTTTCAATACATTTCGTTTGAGTGGAAATGACCGGAAATCATATTACCAGGAGAAACAGGATACCAAGGAAGTTTGTGCTCCTCGAATAACTAAGAAAAATTGTACTTCGTGACTTTCCTGCGGTAGCAATTAAACATGACGTGTATCATCTTTATTATTCATTACTTCTCCTGTCATTCCTTCATATGTTGAACATTTTGAGCAAATCTTAGTGCCATGAATATTGTGAGCAATTAAATATTTGCTGAAATTGACGTACCCGTAAATATTTCAATACTAAATCATTCCCGTCCGATTGGATCAACAATGATTGTCGAATAAAAACATGCCATCCAAGAACGTAGTTGCTGTTTGCTTATCAGCAACGCTTCCAGTACCCATAAGACGTCATTGCCTTAGAAAAAGTAGGCTCTTCGTTATTCAAAAGTCCTTAAGCTGTCTCCAAGAAGGCTAATCCCTAATTACCTCTGATTTACGGAGAAAACACCGAGACAAATAGAAAAACTGAATAATATTAATGCCCATAAAGAGGCGTTAAATCTGCATGTTGTGTTGAACAACTGAGCGGCGAGAAGTGGGGAGAAGAAATCAATTTTTCTATCGCTTAAAATGTCACTTATTTGAAGAACAAACATAACATCAGACATACTGTATATTAGAAATTTTACTTCTGTAAGGCAGAATAAGG
Organism: Gammarus roeselii; assembly: GCA_016164225.1. NCBI lineage: Eukaryota > Metazoa > Arthropoda > Malacostraca > Amphipoda > Gammaridae > Gammarus > Gammarus roeselii. Next base: position 5,554 of record SDVV010007577.1, read on the forward strand.
AAGTGTTATTCGAATAAAACTTGATCTTGTTTAATTTCGGTTCAGATATAATGATTGTATTTACATTGCATGCATGTTTTCAATACGACTGCAATCCTAAATGTTAAACTCTTTTAAGCAAAGCATATTGGCAAAGAACCTCATCACACTGATGTACATACATCACATTGACGTAGCAATTCAGAACACATTTAGTTCAGCCTTTATCAGTTGTATGTACCTTTTCAATGTATTGTAAGATACAATAAGTAGTATATTTTATTCAAAATTTTTAGCTTCTAGGCGACCATCTGCCGAATTTGTCCCCAAGGCTGTGATCACCAACGGCTAATGAAGGTCAACTGCGAAGGTACGTTAATCGGCGGGTTACACGAGACGTTTTTGTGAGAATGCCATTGAAGAGCCGCTGTGCGTCATTAACACACTAAGTCCTACCAATATCTCGGGGTAAAGACGCCGACTGATATGGACTACCCTGACTGCAGCATACAATGGAGGGGTCACATTGCTGTGATTTGAACGCTGTTGTCGTGATATCTATGACGGCTATATATATGAATTGCAAATGGCAAGAAAAATATTTTTATACATTGAATTGTTGGGATGCTTTTCCATGAGTACATATTCTTTTCGTGGAAATAAATTTCGCAAAAACTAGAAGTAAATAAGAAAAAAAATATTTGTAAGCAGGAAGGGACGGAGGAATTGATCGAATCGCAAAATGGCGAAGTTCTGAATTTTGATGCCCCGCTAGTGGGAGAAATTGATGGAGAGTAAAGGGGACTTTGGGATGCAGGGAGAGCAAGGTAAGTAGGGAGAGTATGGGAGGGAGGAGGAAGGAGAAGGGCGCTGAGAGGTGGAAAAAGAGGAAAGAAGATAAAATTAACCTGGGCATGGAGGTGACTAGTAGAGTTCTAAACTAGAGAGACTAGATCGGATCTGAGACGTGAATAAGGAGAGAGGAAGGGACAAGCAAATGGTAGGAAAAGAGGAAGGGACAAACAAATGGTAGGAAAAGAGAAAGGGACAAGCAAATGGTAGGAAAAGAGGAAAGGACAAGCAAATGGTAGGAAAAGAGGAAGGGACAAGTAAAGGGTAGGGAGAGAAGAAAGGACAAGTAAAGAGTAGGGAGAGAGGAAGGGACAAGTTAAGGGTAGGGACAGTAAGGGACAAGTAGAGGGTAGGACAGGTAAAGGGTAAGGATAGAGGAAGGGACAAGAAAAGAGTAAGGAGAAAGGAAGGGACAAGTAAATGGTAGGAAGAGAGGAAGTGACATGTAAAATGTAGGGAGAGTAAGGAACAAGTAAATAAGGAAAGAGGAAGGGACATGTAAAGGGTAGGGAGAGAGAAAGGGACAGGTAAATGGTAGGGAGAGAGGAAGGGACAAGTAAAGGGTCGGGAGAGAGGAAGGGACAAGTAAAGGGTAGGGAGAGAGGAAGGGACAAGTAAAGGGTAGGGAGAGAGGAAGGGACAAGTAAAGGGTAGGGAGAGAGTGAAAGGTAGTCAAACATACATTTTTTGATTGACTTTGAATGAGATGTTGACTTCTGAATCATGAACAGGTGTTAGCAAACCCCATTTTCCAGTAGTCAAGCTTCAGGACGACCAAGAAGAACTCAATCTGACTTTGAGGAAATAATGGATGACATTTTTAACGGAATCTTACGCTACGTCCAATCATGATGAAGTTCAAATTTTTGCAGACATTTCTAATATGACCTACATTGCCTCCAGTATCATATTATAGCGCGGTGCTCTTAAAAAATTAGTATTCATACTAACTTACGTACGGCACGTAGTGTATGTAGTGTAAATACTGTCACGTGCATGTTTTCACAGAGAAATGTGAGAACGGCGTCATGTTCTGCCACCGCATCAACACAATCTTTCCATGTTTCTTCATGGTGCAACTAAGTAACTCATTATCTCTGTCATTTCTTTCATCGAGTTCACTACTATTTTGCATGCAGTGATTTAAATTCAGGATAAGTGAGTGAATTCATGCACTGATTTCAATTCAAGATAAGTGAGTGGATTCGAGAAGTAATTTGAGTAGCACCAAACGTGTTCTGCATCATTTTGCAATTTCCCGGCAAATTTCCAGTAGTGCAAGCGCCAAACCCGCATTCTATTTTACATTTATAACAATTTTGATTTATTGTTACTGCTTTTGGGATGCGCTATTATGACGATATCTTCCGCGATTCACACTAAGTATTTTCAGCCCTCAACAGCGCTTCACACGAGTGAGGTTCCATCCCACAGCAACCAATCACACTGGCGTTGTTCTATTTCTTAAAGGCGTTTAACGCGTGATGTTCCATCCATTTGGCGATTATCCTTCCCTTAGCAACGCTTCACGCGGGTGATGTTCCAACCATCAGCAACGCTTCACACGGGTGATGTTCCAACCCTCAGCAACGCTTCACGTGGGTGATGTTCCAACCCTCAGCAGCGCTTCACGTCGGCAATATCCCATTCCTTGGTAACGCTGCACATTGGCGATGTTCCGTACTTTTGTCCAGCAGCTGGGGGTCATTAGCAAAGACTTGATTCCATGTTCGGCAACGAAAACCCTTGAACTGTATTGGGCCATTAGCTTCCCATTGAAACGTTTGCGCATAATATTTGGAACGGTTCCTTAATTCTTGCCCAGCCTTTTTAATGCCTTTTGAGATGTGCTCACCTCGCGGATTTTTAGATGAAACTAGCCAGACTTCCTTAACTGTCCCGGTGTCGCTCGTGGGTATGCGAATAACATTTTTGTCCTTTTTCCACGACTCATTGAAACGTACGTAAGTTTGAGTGAGAGATTGATTGGATTCTTGGGTAGAATTGCTTCACAGTGGCTCTTAGGAGAATGCCGAATCTCTTCGAAAATAATTTTTACCCATATTGAGGTGAAAAATAAGCATGAAATTGGATCCCCACAAGGCTAACTCTGAAGTAGAAATGGGCCCTTAACATGATATTTTTACCATTCTTTCATTTAGAACCACCCGACTTGAAAAAACAATCATGATTACTATGTGAATTCTTTGTAGCGGGTTTCAATGATGCCCATGTATACAGTTTGCCCATAGGCTTGAAAGGCGGCTTTTAAATAAGAAATGCTCACAATCATTGTGAGGTTCTACATCTAGCTGTTTATGAGTTTGCGAGTCCGTCAGAGAATTCAAGGGTGTCAATGTTGGTGTTACTTTGAATTTTGAATCATCAGTTCGTTGTAAAATTGAAAATAATCCAACAATTATAGTAGTAGGGCCTAAAATAATTAAAAATAAATAAATAAATCAAAAAATGGAAGAAAAACTACCCTATGAAACAAGACCACAAGACTACAACTAGACCACAAGCTGAGAAATAATATACATAAATTAACAAATGATTATTTGCATGAATTTAAATTTTAAATGTAATGGTCACAAAAAGGATTTCATTGACTGCATTGACCCATCACAGCTTGTTGTTAGGGTGGCTCCGTCCAGCCTTACCTTCATTGGCTGCATTGACCCATTATAGTGTGTTGTTAGGGTGGCTCTGACCAGCCTTACCTTCATTGACTGCATTGACCTATCACAGCGTGTTGTTAGGAAGGCTCTGTCCAGCCTTACCTTCATTGACTGCATTGACCCATCACAGCGTGTTGTTGGGGTGGCTCTGTCCAGCCTTACCTTCATTGACTGCATTGACCCATCCCAGCGTGTTGTTAGGGTGGCTCTGTCCAGCCTTACCTGCATTGACTGCATTGACCCATCACGGCGTGTTGTTTGGGTGGCTCTGTCCAGCCTTACAAGTATTTACAAGCGTAGGGCGACAACAACAGGCCTATTGGCCCAAACTAGGTTGCCTTTTGATAGCAAGAGGGTTAGTTCTGAAGGAGAACGTCTAAGAGAGCTTCGTGTGCCATTTCTGTTTTTTTTTTATAGAACAACAAGAAAGGGAACGGCTTTGCTATTTATCGGCGATTTATGTAGAACTTATCGAGCCGCGACTCAAGAGTTTTGATTGAATAGTTGTTTACAACCTCCGCTGGAAGTTTGTTCCATTCTTCGACAACTCTATACGTGAATAAATTGCGCGTGATGTCGAGTGAGAAACATTTCCCAGCGATTTTGTATCTATTGTTCTTAGTCACTCCGTTTATATCTAGAGTGAAAAAGCTCGCTCGGTCGACGTTTTCATTACCCATCATAATCTTATATACTTCTATCATGTCATTTCTGACTCGATGTTTCTCTAGTGAATAAAGATTTTGTTCACGAAGCCTGTCTTCGTACGATTTATTCCGCAGTGAGGGGATGAGTTTGGTAGCTCTACGTTGAACCGTCTCAAGTTTAATAACGTCTTTTCTAAGGAATGGAGACCAGAATTGAACGGCATACTCGAGATGCGGTCTAACAAATGCATAAAATAACGAGCATACTGTGTTGGTTTATGTACGAGATAGTGTGGGATATCATACTTAGCATTTGGTTGCCTTTCTTGGCAGCATCTTTACATTGTTTGCTGCATTTCAAGTCGTTCCTAATGATGTGACCTAAATCTCTCTCTTTGGTGACGGGGATGAGCTTCCCTCCAGACATTGAATACTCGTGTTTGGGGTTATGAGGACCTATGTGCATAACTTTGCACTTGTCTGCATTAAATTTAATTCGCCACTTTTCTTACCAATCAACAATTTTATTCAAGTTTAGTTGGATCTGCTGACACTCTAGTTCAGTTTGCACTTTTCCTCCAATCTTAGTATCGTCTGCAAACTTGCTAACGTTCTAGAGTACGTTGCTATCGAGATCATTAGTGAATATTATAAAGAGAACTGGCCCCAACACGGATCTTTGAGGCACGCTGCTTGTAACATAACCCCAGGGGGAGGAAGCTCCTTTAAGTATAACTCGCTGCCGTCTGTCCGTGAGTCAACATTTTATCCAATTGATAAGCTCGCCTCGAATACCGATGTTGTGCAATTTATTTATTAGGTGCTTGTGGGGGACTTTATCAAAGGCCTTTGGAAAGTCAAGTTAAATGATATCGATTGGAGATTTTGTGTCGTGGATTTTGATTATATTTCTGAAAAAGAGTAGCAGATTCGTAAGACAGGAACGGTTGTGTCTATAGCCATGCTGGGAGTCACCAATCAATTTGTTTGATTCTAAGAATTTTGAATTTTATCCGTTATCAAACTTTCCATCAACTTGCCAATGACTGAGGTGAGACTAAATGGACGGTTGTTGCCGGGACACTTTTTGTCCCCATTTTAAAAATTGGGGTAAAATTGGCTTCTTTCCATTTAGAGGGTTAGGGGTCATGTGTGAGAGATTGGGTGGAAATGTTCGATAAATGTTAGGCGATTTCGTTTCTAGTCTCTTTTAGAATTCTGGGATAAATTTGGTCTGGACCTGGAGATTAGGTGACTTTCAATTTATCTATATATTTAATAACTTGCAGCCCTCACTCCACTATGGTGAGGGCTTCAATTCGTTTTGCCGCTATGATATCCTCAGGATTAGGAATATCCTGATTCTCTAACGTAAATACAGAGCAAAAGTTTTCATTGAGTAGAACACTAATTTTGGTGTCGTCCGTTTCCAGCTCACCAACATCGTTTTCGAGTGGACCTATTACAGATTTTGAATTCTTTGTGCTTGAAATATAACTAAAAAATTGTTTCGGATTAGTCTTGGCATTGGCAGCAATTTCATTTTCATAATCTTTCTTATTACGTTTCAGGACCCTCTTTAGATCTCGTCTGCTAATCTTGTTTTCCTTTTTTGTTACGTCGTTATGTGGATGTCTCTGCTTTATCGAATGCTTTGCTCCCTTTCGTGAATGAAGCCGCTGCAATTCTCCTTTTCAGTACTTGGGCTGATAGACAGCTGTTCGCCTGTTTTTGCGCGGGATATGCTCATGTTCAATATTTTTAAGTGCAGTCAAGAAATAGTCAAGAGATTGATTGACATCTTGTCCGAGGGTTATATTTGCTGACACCATTGACTCTCTTAAGCCATCAAAATTAGCTAATATGAAGTTAGGGACTTTTTCGCAGCTTGTTGATGTTTTCAACTCGAGCTCTTTTAAAAAAACGGATACAGTTGTGGTCACTAGGGCCGAGTGGATCGCCTACTTCGACGTTTGTGACATGAGAGTCACTTGCACTAAATAGGAGATCAATAATGTTGGTACCTCATGTAGGTGTCGTCACAATTTGGGTCATGAACTTATCGTCGGCAAAATCAATCAGACGTTGGCCGGTGGCAGTGTATTCGTCTGATTCCAAATACATGTCGAGGATAATAAAGTTGCCAAGCACAATACTGTGTTGTGTTGTGACAACATCGACGAGGGTGTTGTAAAGATCGATATCATCTGCAACCCTGCTTTTTGGGGGCGATAGACGTGAGTGATTTGACTTTTTATGTTTACCGACTACTTGGATTGATACTATGTCGTGCCTGTTGTTTGAAATGGTGACTTCTAATACTTGCAGCACTCCCCCACCCTCTCGGCCTTGTCTGTCTGTGTGAAATAGTGAGTAGCCGGGATGAGTAAATTCGCCTAAATAATGCCTGGTGCTCAATTTCATCCACGATTCTGTGATTGCTATTATGTCGATACTTTCATTCAATGCAAGGATAGCTAATTCTTCGATTTTGTCTCTGAGACTTCTAGCGTTCACGTAGTAACATTTGAGAGTATCGTTAGTCCCATTGACTTGATTTGCTTGACTTATTTTTCTTCTACTGTGAGGTCTTGTGTGGGAGCCAAGACTTTCGCTTTCGTTTACATGGGTTGTACTAGCGGAGCTCCGACTACTGCCTCAAACTCGGGCTGGATTGATAATAGGAACTTTTTTGCTAGGACCTGTGGTGGTGTTTTGAATGGCATTTGTATTTGTTGTGTATCTCGTGTTGAAACGAGCGGAGGTCACTGTGTCGTTTCGTCGGACACTGCTGGTGGAGTTGTTGGTATGATATCGTTTAGGTTTTTCGACTTATTTTCGTTGACAAGTCCAGCATTGATGTTTTTAAGGATATTTTTGATTGTACCAAGTCCATACATGTTAATACGAGCCTTGTAGGTGATTCTAATAAAGTTACAGTACTGTGGGTCGATCATCGTATCCCAATGATCCGAGAAAAAACTAATTCTGGGCTTTGCAGAAAGTTGCTAGGAAATTGTTAAGTAAAATCATCTTGCTTAACTTGTATCTACTTCGGTTCTGATGGGGCAGGATGCCAGTGACATGGAGGTTCGCGTGTGAAGGCTTACCTTCATTGACTGCATCGACCCATCACAGGGTATTGTTAGGGTGGCTCTGTCCAGCCTTACCATCATTGACTGCACGACCCATCACAGCGTGTTGTTAGGGTGGCTCTGTCCAGCCTTACCTTCATTGACTGCATTGACCCATCACAGCGTGTTGTTAGGGTGGCTCTGTCCAGCCTTACCTTCATTGACTGCATTGACTCATCACAGCGTGTTGTTAGGGTGGCTCTGTCCTGAATTACCTTCATTGACTGCATTGACCCATCACAGCGTGTTGTTAGGGAGGCTCTGTCCAGCCTTACCATCATTGACTGCATCGACCCATCACAGCGTGTTGTTAGGGTGGCTCTGTCCAGCCTTACCAAGGGCAATAGCAACAAAGGACTCAAACCTCGCGGGCACTATCGGATTCGAGTCTGGGAATTATATGTCAGTTCCCACTAGCACTGGTTGGGGACTGAGCAAGATGGCGGCGCTCTAGTGGTATAATGATGATGATGTACTTACAGAGGAAGCAGGATTGCTCCTTAACATAATGTCTAGAACATCATTACACAACCACGAAGGGAACTCTAAAACCGTGAGTCTGAGTTAAAAAAATAAGACGACGAAGACATTCAGAATAAATGTTTTCGTCATATAACTATGAGCCTTATATAGAGCATAATAAGCCAATGTCATCATCATTGTGACAGCTTACAGTAGTCTTTAGAAAAGTTTTTTTTTTTTTTTTTATAAAAAAATTGTAGTATCAGAAAAATATAATGCGAACAGATTTTAGAAACGCCATTAGATTAAAAATATTTAAATCACAAATAAACTGTCATTGTTTGAAATATCTCCCAACTGGTTGGCATTTACAATGTCGAATGTTCAATGGCAATACAAACCACGTCTACTTCAGTCTACGAGTAACGTTATAGACTGCGAGATCAATCCTTCTCATTCCAGAGACTGCAATGACCCCCTTTTGTCAGAGTTTGAGTACTCCTGGAAGTTGTTAACAACTCTGTTATAGCATTAAACATTTCGGCGTTGCATTATTTGTTATGCAGTGCTGCTATAGTGTTGCTGTAGTGCTGCTATAGTGCTGCTGTATTGCTGCTATAGTGCTGTTGTAGTGCTGCTATAGTACTGCTGTAGTGCTGCTGTAGTGCTGCTGTAGTGCTGCTGTAGTGCTGCTGCACTGAGAAATAACGACTATCTGCTGCAATCCTGAGTTTGAAAAAGGAACTTGTAGAATGTTCTGGCAGCCCCTCCAACGACAGATGGTAGAGGAATATATGTATTTTTAGATAAACTTGAAATAGAATTACTTGGATAAAAATGGTAATGAAGCTCAAATTAAACAAACAAATTGCCGATGATTGTATGGATCTGGCTAGAGTGTGTTTTGAGAATCAAAATTTATAAATGTCATACCCTAGAATAAAATTTCATTTCTTACGCTACGTTTGTACAATCACCCAGAGTTTAAAGATTTATTTGCTCATTGTTGACAAACAGATATAATGATTTCAAATGTAATATTTATTTTTTGGTGGATGTATCGTGAACTGTGTATGATTACAAAATTAACTTGAAAAAAACATCGTCTGTTAATTTTGCGAAAAAAATGCAACGAAACTGTTTTACGATAAGGGTTTTCATCCTTTTTCAACTTGATTTAATGCGTTCTGGGGGACAAATGAAAGCCACCGAATTGGCTAATCTGCCGCTGTCCATCGCAATAAACGTCTAAGTCCGTCCAGTCTGAAACACTATAAAAAGAGAAAACGTGAGTGAAGATCCAAGCTGTTTGTCAAGCGACGGTGTAGGATGGGATTTTGCCCGACGGTTCTTTGGTCAGCTGCTATCAAGCAGATTCGAGCTGTGTTGTCCCTGATATGCGGGGTTTTCCATTCGATGTGGCTTTGTGGGTCATAAACTGTGATGCTGCCACGAGGGATCACTGGCACCATTGATATGCTGGAATCTCGTCTGCTGTTGCAGCTATTCTGGACATCACTCGTGGTGCGGAATAATGATGAACATTACTGGTGTTATGTTATGTATGACAGTGATGCAGTTATGTTTGATATCACATGCATTACCGGCATCACAGCGTTGCCTGTGATGTTGCAGTGTGATGCAGATAAACACTTGTTATGCTGCTACATAGAACATCAGACCAGACACTGTCGTGCAAGGTTTCAGTTGTTTTACTCAACGTGGAGCTCACATGTTTGCCAATTGAAGTTTGTCAGCTATCAGAGGTATCATGACGAGCAAATATTTGAACACCACTAATATAAAGATGATGTTCTAACTTTACGATAGCTATTTTGTCCACATAATTTTTTAACGAGCTCAACCCAAGGTCATTCACTCCTAAATCCTTTTGATTCGGGATAAATTGATGCAAAAATATTCAGATATAAGATTCAACTAACAGAGATTTATTGCCTTCAAGTTTTGGATCAACGTTCGGTCGACGTAAAATAATCAATGGGATGCTATAAAAAAAATTGATGTAAAGGAACAAATATTGGAAGTGTATCAAGTTCAACTATCAAACACAGCTATTCGGAAACAATTTATTTGATTACTCAAACACTGTGCATGATTCCTTCACGGTCAATGTTGTTGGGATACCAGTAACTCGTAGCAAGGGCTCCAGTTGAGCAAAGAAAATTGTTACCCTTGAGGTACTGTAGTTACGGCAGAATATTACAGATACAGATACAAACACTAGGCCACATACCCCAGAAAGGGGGGTGACCGACGGCAAGGCGCACCTCCCACCCTCATACTCTCACACTCACACAACTTAGCTCTTTTTTGCTAAAGGGTCCGGCCGGTACCCCCTCAACATACACTCTGGGTCACGAGTGCAGTCAGAGGATCCGTCGTCAGCAGCAGGACCCGACAGTTTTCACTGGTTTACCCCCGCCGCGTCATAATAGCCGGCCCCCCAACCCACGCCCATCCCGACAGCGGGGTGCCAAGGGCGGGAAAGCACATCAGAGCAGCGTCAAAATCAACCGTTCACAACCATTCTCCACTCACGCCTGTTCAATGTACGCTCTCTCGCCACCTCCAAATTCATGTCTCTCCTTCCCAACGCCTGCTTCACACCATCCATCCACCCAAACTTCGGTCTACCTCTAGGCCTGCGACCACTCGCCTCAACATTCATCACACTTTTCATCAATCTCCCTTCATCCATCCTCTCAATGTGCCCGAACCATCTCAGAACACGCGAATCCACTCTGTCCTCCAACTTCTTCACCATTCCTGTTCTGTTTCGAACCACGTCGTTGGTGATCCGGTCTCTCAGCGTTACTCCAGCCATGCTCCTCAAACATTTCATATCGAAAACATTCAACCTTCTTCTCTCCTCTGCTCTCACCCCCAAGCCTCAGCTCCGTAGAGCACAGTTGGGAGAACAACACCCTCATACAGCCCTCCTTGCTTCCATCCCCAACGTCCTACAGCTCATAACACACTATTTAGTGCACCCAACACTTTACATCCCTCCTTCACTCGCGCCTTCACTTTAGTTTCCACTAGTTCGTTTATCTACACATGGGAGCCCAGATAATTAAAACACTGAACTTCCTCCATGAGCTCTCCATTCAGGGTGACACTAATTTTGCTTTTAGTGACCAAATAGAAAGATAGAACTAGAACGATAAAAACTGGTCATTCAATTCAATCTCTGAAAATATTGTCCAAATTTGTTTAGGTGGTTATTAAGAATGATTGATTGTTTATCAACTGAGGTGGCCTTTCATTGAGCTCCTGTCGTGTTCACACACACAACGTTCAATTTAACTATTTCAAAACATTGGAGCGCCCTTTGACAAATGTCTTTAAATGAATGTCATAAAAGTATGCACAAACAATTTTCACTTCTGTCTGAAAAAAAGTGAAGTTTAAAAAGCTTTCATATTATATCAATCAAGCTCAGTAAAGAAGTCCAGTCTGGTCCAGTCCTCAGAGCGTCGTGGGACAAGGTTACGAGTGCGACTGGAGGCAAGTTCATGCGTGTGCAATCTAATGACATGTTACGTGGTCTTTATTGAAGTGATTAGGTAGACGTGCTGATCATAATAATAAAATCACACTTTTGAACGGATTTTTTATTATATCATTTCTATCATAAATGATTTTATTCCGTAATTGGAGGTCTAGATGACATTGTACTAGTTCATCAAACAATGTCAAGCAATTTACTTAAAATTCGAGAAGAAAACAACATGTATGTTGCACTCGTTTCAATGCTTCACTTCACTTGGAGAAAACGTTACAATTTGAATGATGACAAAAAGAAAATTTCCTGTTGTCGACGAGCGTCATACAACACTCTGAGAAATGACCTAGTCGATTTGATTAAGTCAAACTAGTCTAAGGATATCGTTCACCCCGCGTGCCACATCTCTTCCATTTGGGCCAATCAGAGCACGCAACCTGCTGCAACGCTACAAGTTAGTTCACCATTGCCTTCTATCAAGCAACAGTGACTCCAGCTGTGATAGTACGTAGAACCGCTACTGTTGGTTGTGCAAGGCCAAACAGTAGCTGCTAGATAGGTTATGCACAATACAGAAACAATTGCACTCTTTAGATGAAACTAGTACTGGTGTCACATAATGCTACAGCTTTTACGCAACCTAAGGCAGCACTACCTTATTCACCTGCTAATTGGACGTATATACTTTGAATACTACATCTAGCTGTGCAAGGCAGCAGTGGCAGCAGCGGCAGCAGCGGCAGCAGCGGCAGCAGCGGCAGCAGCGGCAGCAGCGGCAGCAGCGGCAGCAGCGGCAGCAGCGGCAGCAGCGGCAGCAGCGGCAGCAGCGGCAGCAGCGGCAGCAGTGGCAGCAGCAGCAGCAGCGGCA
>SDVV010007578.1:0-17701 GCA_016164225.1 Gammarus roeselii
ATACTGTATATATACATATAAATGTATATATAGCTTGACAATAAACGAACATACGTTTCCAACAACTTTTTTGTAAACTGCAACTGTGCATCAAATTAGTTTCTGATTTCTAGAGTTTATCATTATTACCTAACATGAACTTTACAATCCGGCAGGGGTTTGCAAAGCTTTCAAATGCTGGCATAGTTGATTTGAGAACTCCAAACACAGCTACTGATCCAACCCTATCACAATCACATTTTTGTTTGATGGTCATTGATACATGCCTTTTTGGGAGTTCTAGTAATGAAATTTTATACCTGCATTTAAATACAATGTTTTATTACCAATAAATAACATGTGAATTGTTGCCACATGCTTCCACGTATTTTATAATATTTTTTTTTAAATATTTACATTTTTTATTTCAGTTCTCAATGTTGATAATTTCGGACGGTTGAAAGAAATTGTACCGCACAGGTAACACATTTATTGAATGAATTTATGAAAGTTGTTACTATAAACACATGAAATGGTCTTCGTTTACGACCGTCATGGTCGTATTAGTTATTTCATCATGACTGTCACCTCAGCATATGTACACGACCGAGTGATCGGTCTGGCCACCGATTTCCGATTTAATGATGACTGAACAGCAGAAATGGGGGCAAAACAATTCACCTCTAAACTCTTTATTTTCTCTTCTCATTTCTCGAGGACAAACTTCAGCTGGGGTGTAATAGGCTCAAATAAAGTTTAAAATGTCAGCTATGACCTCAACATCAGTTGCGCAGGGTCATTGGCTACGGCGAACCTTCTTATGAGTCCTCATATTGCTCGTAACAATGGCTTGTCAGCGTTATTTGGATCATAAGGCGATGATCTACCAGTTGTATCATAGGGCGATTTCGGAAGCGAAACGGTTGAGAGTTAGATTGACTTTTTCAGGATTGAGACGAGTAGAGATGTGATGCGAAGCATTAGGTTTCTTGTCGAGCATGGACGGACACTCTCATACGCTCAGCGGACTCATTCTTTTCACCGAAGGCAAGCCTACTGGCTTGCCCCGGAGGTTGAGGTCATGAAGACTCCAACTAGGTATTGAGTCGACATCGAGAGGAGCACATGGGTAGTTAGATTTTAAAAAAAAGCGAACATTTAGAGGAGCACCATGCCCAGTTGCCTGGGTAGTATTGCTACGCATGTGGTTCTTTGAAGGCTGTTGCACTTCAAAATAAGACGTCTGAGGGTCTTCTCCTAAGTATAGGCCTGCCCTTGACAGAGCGAGGCTCTAGATCATAAATTGGCATACGTGTTAAACAATTTTGAGAAACGAATAGTTGGAGGTCCTTCCCAAGTGCTCGAGTGAATAAGTCCCTCGGCCACTTATTGTTCAGAAAGAAACATTTCACATTTCAAGGTGAGATGTCAGAGGGGGATCTCTGGAAAGTAGCTGATTCTTGGAGTTAAAATTTTTAAAGTTTGAAAGTAGGAACGACTTATTTTTTTGGAAGAATCCTCATAGGAGACGAAGATCATAATTTGCATACCTAATAAGTGTCATAGTGTCGACACTGGACCCTCTCGGATATGTACCCTGATGTTTTGAACTTATGTGTGATGAAGGTTGAATAGTCCTTACATCGCTCTGCTCCCTGCAGCACTGCGTCCGGTCTCGGATCTGTGCTGCTGAGAAAAGAGTTTTAGTTCACCCCGATGCACCACCACTGCTCTGGAACAGGACCTGCTGCAGAGGTGAAGGTGAACCGAGCTGCTAGTTTAACCGACAGAGAGACTCAGGGTTTTTATGTTTCGGAAATGGTATAACACCGTGAGTACCATCATGTCGACAGGGTCTCTTCAAAAGAAGATGTGAGGACGGGCCACTTGTGTGTTCCCGGCCTTGACTGGAGATGGGGTGGGGCGTGCAGAGGGTCTGCGGATGTTCATGTATATATCTATTGGCCAACTTATAGCCCGTTGTGCTATCCATGAACCGTCTCCAGTCGGTGAAAAGGGTGAGAGGCGCAAAGATGAATCCTCCGCTATCCATGGTACTGGGGTGGGTGCCGCCCAGGTGTATGGTGTGGCCTGGAAGTGGGAGCCTGTTGTCCGACACGGCTCTGCGTTTGCCAAACCCGAAATTTGACCAAAAAGACACCCAGGGTCCGGTTTGGTATTATTAGGGAGTGAAACCTGTAAGGGTGCTGCGGCACAGCCCGAGAAGTACCCAACGGTGGAAAAGCCAGTAACGGGTGCCAGTCAGTGAGCGGCATGCCCGAGGTGCCCGGTTTTAGTCTATAGCCCAGTTGAGCCTGGTGCCAGTGGTCAAAAACCCGGGTTGGCGTGTGCTGAGTTGGTGTTGGTTTGGCAGGCTCCATGACCTTGCCACTTGAACAGCTTGGTGGGCATTTCGCCATCACTATTTCAACAATGGTCATCTGAGTGTCATGCACGATTGCGACTCAAACATCTGTGGAAGGAAAGTTAACAATATTAGGTCACTCTGCTCCCCGCGACACTGGGTCCCGCTCCGAATCAGTGCTTCAGGAAGGAAGACTGCTAGTTGTCCCCGCTGCACTGGCCACTGTTTTTATAACATGATATGAGGCTTAGATGAGAATTGGATTATTTCTTAACTTACATTTCTATTTTGTTCTTCCTTCCTGACACAGGGAGAGGAGAAGAAAATAAACGAAAGAGAGCGAAAAAATATAAAGAGAGGTAAGTGATTTCCATCCGAGAAACGCCGCTCCACATTTGCGTTGAGCAGATGGCTCTCCTCTGGCGTGGGTACGATTCCGGTTACCATTCGGGGTGTAGGGGTGTTTGCGAGTTTTCGGTGCGAGCTCACCCCCGATGCCGGTGGATGTAAGTCGCCGGCAGACTTTCACACAGTACACAGTGGGAATAGTAACACCGGGATTAGAAAAAAAGTAAATTATATCGGATGCCTTCTGAATCTCTACCTCTTTTCCGATTTTGAGCAGCGACCTCTTATGGGCGATTTTGATTACCAGGATAACACAGAACCTCCATCTACTTGTCCTCGCTTGTGATTTAGGGCTGCAGAGGGCCTCTCATGCTAACGGGAAGGGGTGACACTATAGGGGGCTAATGTGTGATTGTGGGTAACCAAAACGGGCTCACACCAAATAGCGGTGGCCCTGACGTGAGTTTCAGGGTGACTGTGAGTTGTCGGAACCACCTCCACCCTGCACATCACGGAAGGAAATAATCACACCAATATGACTAAAAATAAAAGTAATAATATTGAACTCAGAAACTATTCCGATATGGAGAATACTTTCAACAATTATTCATATATTGATGAACACAATGGGACAATATGAAAAATACAACCATAATGCAATTCATTACCATTCAGAATAGAGCCGTGTTGTGCTTCGTGACGAACGTTTCACATATGCCAGTGTTTGTCGCTTGCGTTTTTGAACTAATCCACGGATTCAGATGTAACTACCGTAGGTGGTAGGTGGTTCCACATCCGCGAGGTTTCGATCGAGATTTTTATTGCGCTAAAGTCGTAGCGAAATGTTTTCTTCATTAGTTTCAAACTTTTGTTTAGGGTGAAATGAATATGCCCGTGCAACGAATTCGTGTGAGTGGATAATTGTTGTGAATTTAACACTGCCCGCCCCTTTGTGACCCATTGAAAACCGGATAGGCGTTGGTGTAGCAGGTCCCGGCAATTTTGACGCAGTAGAGGTTATCATGTATAAGCTGTCGGGTCATGCTGCTGACACTCATCTCACCACTAACTCCTTGCTGAACAGTGTGTCACGGAGTCCTGGCCGGACTCTTTAACATTGAAGAGAAAAGGTTTGGTACGTGTGCTAGTGCATGAGTGGAGTGTAAGGTATATCTGGCTGTCGGCAACCCCCTTCTGGCGGATATAGCACGGCGTC
The DNA here is from genome assembly GCA_016164225.1 of Gammarus roeselii. Taxonomy (NCBI): domain Eukaryota; kingdom Metazoa; phylum Arthropoda; class Malacostraca; order Amphipoda; family Gammaridae; genus Gammarus; species Gammarus roeselii. Next base: position 3,909 of record SDVV010007578.1, read on the forward strand.
TGCACCTGTATAATCAAACGATAGTCTAGGTTATCACTAATAATACTGTACTGTTTCAAACATTACTTTATGAGAAGATTTTCCCTCGATCATATCAGAATTTCCTATTCCAGTTTAATGATCCTCAATTTATCGTGGGAAATAGAGCATAACTATTTCCAATATTCGAAATTCATTTTTCTCGTTGGCATGTGTCCTTTTTATGAGGATTTATGAAACAAAAAATATATTACATCCTGTTTAAACAGTGGGACCTTGAGTCAATCGATGCCACGAATACTTGCAAATCAACACTACACTATCCCATTTCGAACATAAATTCATGCAAATGAATGAGTCCGAATTATCCTGATGATTGCTTGCCGAATTGATTGTCCAGCTTTTCAGTGTCTTACAAACATAATAACCATACATGAACATGATTTCCCTCGAATTGATTCGCATATAATTTTGCTATTGCCTTGTCAGTTCTTCTTCTCTCTATGCATCTATGAAATGAACTTTCCCCCGCGTGTATTCTTCACTATATTTCACACATTTCAACTCCAGACGAAGACTTCGCTCTCGATTGAATCCTCTTGGAGCCGCTCCCAAGCCGACTAGTGGGACAAGTCGAGGCCACGGGAGGAGTGAAATAGAATGGACGAAACGAGATTTCTCGATATACGATGTCTTGGAAGTAAATATTAATTATATATTCCCAAATGAAACATTGTTATTCGCGAAGCTTGTTGGTGTCGATAGTATTACAACATTTAAACAAATTTGTATTTACATTTTCACAAATAAAAATGTTTGAATTTAAACCAATCAAGCCACTCGTATGTTCTCATTTCGGTAACTGACATTTTCACGATCTGTACTCAAATTAGAATCATGAAAGGAGTACTCTACAGTTTTGCACTTCTACAATGCATACATTGGCAACGTTTATAATTTACAATAATTTAAATTAGCTTCGTTGATATCCGTTTGAATAGACCATATTTTCGATATTACATCTCAAACACTTGTTACACCTGAAACAAGTGTTTGCCTCATTACTCCTGAAATAGGGCAAATAAGTGTGTTTATCAGCCCGAACAGAGCGTGGCTTGGAAATAATTGTTCCCTTCGGATCGTAAACGTGATGGTGTGCGTCTCTGATCGTGTGGGTGAAGTTTTATGGTGTTCATGAAATCCGATCGAATCTATCATATTTTACATGGAGGACACTATTACATTGCAAACATGGTAGCTCGTGAAGATTGAAATCATATCTTGAGTGATATCCAATGTTAGCAATACCTTGGACACAACACTTAGACACTGGCAGGTCAGAGCACACATTAGTTGACACGCAAGACAAAGATACCTGCAGTAGTGTTTCAGTCAATGGATTAACCAAAACACACACTGCATGTTTTTTAATAGCTATCACCCACATCTATCCCGTGTTGAAATATAATGAGAAATGGAGTAACATCAAACTAGGGTCAACCATTTACAGTACGATAGCTACCTGTCAATTTGGATTGTGGCCAGTAGATCAGCTTTATGATATCTTCAATTGCTTCCCGCAAATTAAATTGTATGACAGATGTTTCCTAAGTTCAAATCTCACCTGCACAAATATACCTTTCAATTCCTTCAATAAATATTTTAAACATATATTGCTGGCAGATATTGATTCAGGCCACCAAAATTTATACGATGGCAATAGAAAGTGACCACGAAAGGAGAGAAGGTAGTATTTTCGTTTGTGTTTATAAATTTCACATCTATCAATTTATACGAAACTGTTAACAAATTAAATCTTTGATAGCAGACCCTTCACTTCTAGTGAATGATGGCAAAATCTGAAATGATAACTTTCACTCATGCTAATAATGATTTAACCAGAAGCGTCGTTTTCAAATTAAACGCTACAATTTGAAACAAAAGGGAAAGAATACTGCGTGACGATTTCTATTTCTATTGTTCATACCTCCAAATAAAGATCATCGAGGTCTTTTGAATAGCACAATGTTAGCTCCTATGACGCTTACTGTATGTTACCTCGTTGCCGGTCTTTGCTCCTTCCATGCGAGCAAATATCAGCCCGTGTGCACACTGCCAAGCTGCCCTTTAGTGCACGAGGTGCTCTTTAAGCCTGCTTTGGGGCCTTATCATCTAATGAAGAGGCGAAATAGTCCCTCGCAGGGAGTTACCAGCTCTTTCACTGAGGTGCAGCTATGCTCAACTTGCTAATGCCGATGTTCAACTTGCTGTAACTAAACAAATAAAGGTTCTTCTGCGGCAGTTCAGCAACCTAATATTACCGAACGTAACGAAACAGTTTCAACAGTGTTGTGTACATTTCGAAGTATTTATGTGCAAATATAAATAATTACACGTTCACGTGTCTAACATCTTTGCCTGCACGCATGATGTTGTTTTGTGTTCAAATTAAAACAGTCACTTCCAGGTACCGGGTTGCGGTCGTAGAGAACCAAGATTGAATAAATTTACACTCTTCATCAATTCGCCTGCTCATAACGCAAATCTGTAAGTAAAAAAAAAACGTTATTTTGCCTTTAGACGACGTTTTATAGAGTTTATATTCCTCCGCGTCATGTATGTGGGTTTACGCGTTAGGTTAAGACTTAATGAACAGGCATGGCTTTTAAAAGTCAAAACGAAGTCAATGATTTATGGTTACTGGACAGAAATCAGCAAACCATCAATAACTCAGCATTGTGGTAATCAAAAGCATTAGGTCTTATTATACCCTATTATAAACGGAGTGAAGGGATTATCCAAACTTTTTGGTGAAAATCGTCTAGAGGTTTTAATTTGGGTATGAGTAACAGTACTTAAAGTGAATGCCGGGTAAATATCAATAATATAGAGTAAAATATTCAAAGAAGGGGAATACTTGTTCCCTCCATGTTTATTGATTTCAATGTAAGAAACATAATCGAGATTCAATACTGGTCAGTATCATAATACACGAGCTATGCACTTTACAAAATGTTGCCGTAACAATTAGGTGTCCATCCAGAAGTTTTTAACCCCATTGATGTTCGGTCATTAGATCCCTTTATTGTTTCTGGGAAATTTGGCATAAATTGCGACAATGGGATCACCAGGGCCAGTAAAATAGTTTGTATTTTTAATGAAATCTGGTGATCAGGTACGTCATTTTAATCGTGCACGGGCACTGCCCCAATTAACTTATTTTGACGTTTTTCGTTACATTGTTTTGGCAATTTTTCAGCTAATTTTTGTTCCATATGGGCGGGTAGGCCTAGGTGCATGTAGAAAAAGTCAGTATTATGAATATGAAATAAGTTCTGAATTATTTGCATGCCTCAATGAATCGACCTTCATTGAGCCATATTTAGATGAAGGGTAACTTTGACAACTGCAATGAACACCATATTTCTTCTACCTTCACTGTGTTCACCGTATGGTATTTATTGATGGTAGACCTTGAAAGAGTCCGGTTGAAGTCATTCAGTGCACCTGAAGCCCATACAGTAGTCATATACGTTATTCGTAGCCGGTGACTGAATAACCAAGTGCTTGCTGTTGTCCCTCTTATCATGCAACTTGCTGGACAGAAGGAGATTGAAATCGATGTGACATCGACATATGACAGGGAAATAAGGTCAAACGTCATCCTACTCATCATATTGTATAAACCATTTTCCTTCCACGTTTTCTTGTTCCTTTGTTCCATGAGGTTCTTCCCGCAGTAAATTCCTCTCATCCTTTTCCAGTCGGTTGGACCATCAACTGAACCGTTTCGTAATCTTTTTCTTCCATCCTGTTCGTTGTTGTCTTTTATCTCCAGATCTGATAGCTTGTTTATAGTTATTTGTGTCCCTCTTGTGGTGTTCTGGGTCACGATCACCGCCATCAGTGTCTACAAAACTAAATGCTATATCCTGATGAGAAAGAGGATGACGCTGCGAAGCGGTTGACCGTTTGAGTCATCATACAATATTTATATAATCTGAACCGTGTATGACTCAATTGTACTAGAAACAACGTAACATAATAATGTTTTGTAAATGGAATGAATAACGTAAGTTTAATATTCGGTGGACATGAAAAATTTTACTCACTCAAAACTTTAAAATATTTTCTCCCCACATACGCTTGCCCGCAGGGACAATGCGTAAGCGCACTTTCGAGTACTTTCGAGTACGAACTTACACAAAAAGAAAATTGAATTGCAATAAATTCAGAGAAAGTGTGTGCCGCTTCACAGATAAATTTAATTATTTCAATAAACAAATTTGTTCATCCAAACAGTTTTTGGAGGTTATATGCATGTGACCCATGCCTTCTTCTATATACACGGAATCCCTTCACTTCAGCTCCAGTAGCATTGGGTTGAAATCATATCTAATTTCCTGTGCGGCACTTATTGAACGGCGCAATTTATCATTAGGTTATCTATTGTTTGTTACTGCAAATCAAACTGCGAACATAAAACTGAGAGGTGGAGATTAAGTAGCATTTCCTAGTTTATCAAGTTTCGCTCAGGTGCAAATAGACTAACATGTTCGACTCCTTTTCGTATTCCATTTTGTATCATGTGACCATTGTTTGATCTTCCGTCAAATTATTTTTTTACTATCTAAAAGAGAGAAACATTTCTTATCTAGTCCGTGCATAACAGCAGACGGCAGCTGTATGGGTCTAATGTTGAATTTGGCTCCTGCACAATAACTTCACAAACTCTTCACTATACGTACGGTGCTCGTTAAGTGCTCACAGTCATAGGCTTGGCACTGACAAAGTGGCAAGCCTAGGACTGAAGGCTTTTGAAAGCATGTGCGGTATGTAGGTGCAGTATGAAGTGCGGTATGTAGGAGCGGTATGAAGGTGCGGTGTGTTGGTGTGGTATGCAGGCGCGGTAGGTACGTTCGGTATGTAGGTGCGGCATGTAGATGCGGAATGTTGGTGCAGTATGAATGTGTGGTATGTAGATGCGGTATGCAGGTGCGGTATGTAGGTGCGGTATGTTGGTGCGGTATATAGGTGCGGTATGAAGGTGCGGTATATTGGTGTGGTATGTAGGCGCGGTAGGTACGTTCGGTATGTAGGTGCGGCGTGTAGGTGCGGAATGTAGGTGCAGTATCTAGGTGCGACGTGTTGGTGCGGTATGTAGTTGTGGTATGTAGAAGCGGTTTGTAGGTGCGGTATGCAGATGCGGTATGTAGGTGCGGTATGTAGGTGCGGTATGTTAGTGCGGTATGTAGATGCGGTATGTAGGTTCGGTATGTTTGTGCAGTATGTAAGTGCGGTGTGTTGGTGCGGTGTGTTGGTGCGGTATGTAGGTGCGGTATGCAATCGATGTGTGTTGGTGCGGTACGTAGTTTATTTATGTTTGTGCGGTATGTAGGTGCGGTGTGTTGGTGCGATATGTAGGTGCGGTATGAAGGTGCGGTGTGTTGGTACTGTATGAAGGTGCGGTATGTATGTGCGGTATGTATGTGCGGTAGGTAGGTGTTGTATGTTGGTGCGGTATGTAGGTGCGGTATGTAGGTGCGGTATGTAGGTGCGGTATGTAGATGCGGTATGTAGGTGCGGTATGTTGGTTCGGTATGTAGGTGCGGTATGTTGGTGCTGTATGAACGTTTACAAGTGTTTACAAGTGTAGGACGACAACAACAGGCCTTTTTGCAAAAACTAGGTTGCCTTTTGATAGCAAGAGGGTTAGTTTTGGAGTAAAACGTCTAAGAGGCCTATTAGCCCTAACTAGGTTGTCTTTTGATAGCAAGAGGATTCGTTTTGAAGTTGAACGTCCATGAGAGCTTCGTGTGCCATTTCTGTTTTTCTTTATAACAACAGGAAATGGAGCGGTTAAAATATTTATCGGCGATTTATGTAGAAATTATCGAGCCGCGACTTGAACGTTTCGATTGTATTGCTGTTTACGACCTCTGCTGGAAGTTTGTTCCATGTTTCGACAACTCTATACGTGGCTAAAATGCGCGTGATGTCGAGTGAGCAACGTTTACCAACGATTTTTTATCCATTGTTCCTAGTCACTCCGTTTGTATCTAGAGTGAAAAGACTCGCTCGGTCGACGTTTTCCTTACCCTTCATATTCTTCCACACGTCTATCATGTCGCCTCTGACTCGACGTTCTCTAGCGAATAAAGATTGAATTCACGAAGCCTGTTTGCGTGCGGTTTATTTCGCAGCGACGGGATGAGTTTGTCCTCTATGTGGAAGCTTCTCAAGTTTAATAACGTCCTTTCAAAGGAATGGAGACCAGAATTGAACGGCATACTCGAGTTGCGGTCTAACAAATGCATCAAATAACTTGAGCATACTGTGCTGTTTTTTGTACGAGATAGTGCGGGATATCATACCTATCATTTTGTTGCCTTTCTTGGCAGCATCGTTACATTGCTTGCTGCTTTTCAAGTCGTTTCTAATGATGACACCTAAATCTCTCTCATCAGTGACGGAAATGAGTTTCTTTCCAGACATTGAATATTCGTCTTGGGGTTTTGAAGACCTATGTGCATAACTTTGCATTTGTCGTCATTAAAATTCACTAGCCACTTCTCTGATCAATCAACAATTTTTTTCATGTCCAGTTGATCTGCTGACACTCTTTGCACTTTTCCTCCGATCTTAGTATCGTCTGCAAACTTGCTAATGTTTGAGAGTACGTTGCTATCGAGATCGTAATGAATATTATGAAGAGAACTGGCCCTAACACGGATCCGTGAGGCACGCCGCTTGTAACATTACCCCTGGGATAGGAGCTCCGTTAAGTTCAACTCGCTGCAGTCTGTCCGTCATCCAGCATTTTATCCAGTTGTTAAGCTTGCCTCAAATACCGATGCTGTACAATTTACTAATTAGGCGCTTGTGGGGGAATTTATCGAAGACCTTTTGAAAGTCAAGGTAAATGATATCGATTGGAGATTTTGTGTCGTGGATTTCGATTTCATTTTTGAAAAGAGCAGCAGATTTATATGACAAGAACGGTTGTGTCTGAAGCCATGCTGGAAGTCGTCAATCAATTTGTTTGATTCTAAGAATTCTGTAATTATATCCGTTATCAAACTTTCCATCAACTTGCCAATGACTGAGGTGAGACTAAATGGACGGTAGTTGCCGGGACATTTTTTTGTCCTCTTATTCAAAAACTGGGGTAACATTGGCCTCTTTCCATTTATAGGGGCAGGTGCCATTTGTGAGAAATTGGGTGAGAATGTTTGATAAATGTTCGGCGATTCCGTTTCTAGTCTCTTTTAGATTTCTAGGATGAATTTGGTCTGGGCCTGGAGATTTGGTGACTTTAAATTGATCTATATATTTAATAACTTCGACGGGGGAAAAAGTTCACTGTGGTGAGAGCTTTAATTCGTTTTGCCTCTACGATATCGTAGGGATAGGGATTATTCTGATTCTCCAACGTAGATACAGAGCAAAAGTATTCATTAAGTAGAACACTCATTTTGGTGTCGTCCGTTTCTAGCTCACCAACATCGTTCTCGAGAGGACCAATTACATAATTTGATTTTTTTTGCTCGAAATATAATTAAAAAATTGTTTCGGATTTGTTCTGGCATTGGCAGCAATTTCATCTCCATAATCTTTCTTCTCACGTTTCAGTACCCTATTTAGATCTCGTCTGCTAATTTTGTATTCATTATTAGCTTCGTCGTCATGTGGATGTCTCTACTTTATCGAATGCTTTGCTTTCTTTCGTGAAGGAAGGCTCTGCAATTCTCCTTTCCAGTACTTGGGCTGCTGTTCGCCTGTTTTTGTGCAGGATATGCTTATGTTCGATATTTTTAAGCGCAGTCAAGAAATAGTCAAGCGATTGATTGACATCTTGTCTGAGGGTTATATATGCTGACACTATTGACTCTCTAAGTCATGAAAACTAGCTAATCTGAAGGTAAGGACTTGTTCGCAGTTTGTAGATGTTCTCAACTCGATCTCTAACAAAAAACGGACACAGTTGTGGTCACTAGTTCCTTGGGGTTTGGCTACTTCGATGTTCGTGACACGAGAGTCGCTTGCATTAAATAGGAGATCATAAATGTTGCTTCCTCTTGTAGGTGTCTTCACCATTTGGGTCATGACCTTATCGTCTGCAAAATCAATCAAACGTTGGCCAGTGGCAGTACATTCGTCTGATTCTCAATCAACGTCGGGGATATTGAAGTCACCAAGCACAATACTGTGTTGTGTAGTGACAACATCGACGAGGGTTTTGTAAAGATCGATATCATCTGCAACCTTGCTTTCAGGAGGACGATAGACGGGAGTAATTTGATATTTTATATGTTTACCGACTACTTTGATTGATACTACGTCGTGCCTGTTGTTCGGAATGGTGACTTCTAATATTTGAAGAGTGTTTTTCATGAGAAACAGCACTCTCAGCCTTGTCGTTCTTTGTGAAATAGTGAGTAACCGGGAAAAGTAAATTCGCCTAAATAATGCCTGGTGCTCAATTTCGTCTACGATTATGTGATTGCTATTATGTCGATACTTTCATTCAATGCAGGGATACCTAATTCTTCGATTTTGTCTCTGAGACTTCTAGCGTTCACGTATTTTGAGAGTACCGTTAGTCACATTGATTTGATTTGCTTGACTTATTTTACTTCTACTCTGAGGTCTTGTGTCGGAGCCAAGACATTCGCTTCCAATTACACGGGTTTTACTAGCGGAGCTGTGACTACTGCCCATAACTCGGACTGGATTGATGACAGGAAGTTTTTTGCTAGGACCTGTGGTGGTGTTTTGATGGGCACTTGTGTTTGTTGTGTATCGGAGGTGGAGGTCGCTGTGTCGTTGCGTCGGGCACTGCTGGCGGAGTTGTTGGGTTGATATCATTTACGTTTTTGACTTATTTTCGTTGACAAGTCCAGCGCCGATGTTTTTAGGGATGTTTTCGATAGCATCAAGTTCATACGTGTAAATGAGAGCCTTGTCAGTGACTCTATTAAAGTTAGAGAACTTTGGGTCGATCATCGTATCCCAATGATCAGAGAAAGATATGTTCTGGGCTTTGCAGAAAGTTGCTAGGCGATTGTTTAGTAAAATCATCTTGTTTAACTTGTATCTACTTTGGTTCGGATGGGGCAGGATGCCAGTGACATGGAGGTACGCGTGTGAAGGTTTGATATCGTTTAGCGTGGCTTCGTATTTTTTCCATGTCGATTCCGTCTGCGTCACGTCATTAGCTCCGACTTTGCTTAGATAAATATATCATCGCTGATTTGATTTCGCTGATTTGATTTGTTTGAAGGAGATGACATTTTAATCAACAATCACAATAATTTCCTCTTTATTCTGAGAGTCCATTTCATCGGGCAATACATCGAATCGATAACGTGTATTGGGTCGAAAGTGGTGAGATTGTGGTCTGACGTGTGTTGCATTGTAACAGCGTGGCTGCCTCCTGCTTACTACATTTGAGTACAGTGCTTCGCTATCTTTGACTGAATTTTCTATTGGTTTAATACGATCGTTTGTCTCAGCGTCTTGAGCTGAAATCTTCTTAGCGAGATCGGAGTCTAGGTGCACTTGCAGTTCTTTCACATGATTTTGGGTGGTCTCGACAGTTTCTTTGACAGCTGCTAATTTGCTGCTCATCAGATCTTCAAATTCATGAAATTGTATCAGCACGTATTCCAATTTTAATTCAACAGCTATCAATCGGGTCTCCGTGTTGATTGTCTCTTTCATAGATAAGTCATTGGATGAGACTGTCTCTGTTTTGTAAATGCCATCGGAGGCGTGACTGATTTGTACTTTCAGTTGTTGGGCTTCCTCTGCCGCTCGACAACATTTACAGCGCAATGTAATGCATTCCCTAATTGAAGAACGGCTACGCAAAGTCCTGGCAGAGTCAGAAGAACTTTGGCAATCCATTAGTTCGGGGGCGTACGAGGTGTGGCAGATGCCACATTCTAGCTTAGTCTGAACCATCTTTGACTGTTAAAGAGTTTACCGTTGGGAAATGGACCGTAAGCTTGAATTCTATTTGTTGTGATTTCATGTATACAACAGATATGAATGCAATACTATAATTGGATGTTGGATGTGACGATTATGTCGGCGATTCGGAAACGGAATTAAAACGGGAGTAATACAAATGAGTGTCGGATGCGCGTATCATCGGATGCGCGTTAGCGCAAGGTTCCTTCCTATTGCGGGATTTGGGTTGAATGCAAAGCTAAACTAACTTATAGCTGCTCATATCTGCTTCTCTATAAAGGAATGATATCATGATCCTGGGCACCAACCTTGTACCTGACATGGCAGGCGTAGTATCAGATGATTACGAAAAAATAATCACAATTCTGTAAGTGGGGTTTCATGAAATTGTAGCACGATTCTAAGCTGCAAGATGTAGAGTGGTACAATACAATGTATGTGGGCAATAACTGATTGTACGCGGGTAGTAGCTGATTGTACGTGTATAATGAGTGATTGTACTTGGGTAATAGCTGATTGTACGTGGATAATAGCTGATTGTAAGTGGGTAATAGCTGAATGTACGTGGGTAATAGCTGATTGTACGTGGGCAATAGCGGATTGTACTTGAGTAATAGCTGGGAAAGGTAATTTAAATATGACCTGAACAATAAGAGCACACTTGAAAAAACTAGAAAGCTAAAAACTAGAAGCTAAAAACAAAAAAGCTAATAAGCATTAAATAGTAATCTTGCAACACATGAAATGAAGCCAATAGAAAAATGAAGCACACTAAAAATTACCTTAATGTACTGTCTATAAAGAAATGCGCAAACAATTAATCGTGAGCTAATGGACCCAAAAAAGGTATTAGAGATAACACGAATAAAAGCGAATGGGCGAATAAGAGCAGAAAACACCTTGGCGAAGTCTAGAGAGCTCGTGGACACCAGCTTATGAGTTCAAAGAAGAGATCATCAAACTCGCTGGATAATTGAACGGTTAGAGAGGTAGCGTGTGGTGAAAAGATACTTGCTACAGCGCAGTCCAAATAACTAAATGACGTGTAATATAATGAACTGCTAAAGATGAAATAGAATATCACCGAGGGAAAAAATAAATAGAATATCATCATAAGAAAAAAAATAGTAGGGGACCATCAAAATGTCCCAAAACGGCAGCTGAGATGTAGATATCTTTCAAAAATAATCTTGATGTAACAGGAGAAGAGATGGATTTGACGGTTGTCGGGTAATGGCAGAGAAGTAAATTAAAATATAACTTACAGTATATAAATGTGATACCAAATAATTTTGGTCGTACACGAATGAAGGCAACAAAACTTGTAAGGAATCAACTCAGACGTGAATTAATTGGAGCTTGAGGCTAGGGGATTGAAGCAAATCGAAAAATAACCTTGATAAACTGTCCTAAAAAATGCGCGAAGCAATAATCGGGGGCACGAGAATAAAGGATAATGAACACATAAAGGTAATCTAATGGGACATGAATAAAAGCTAAGAAGCTAGTAAAAGCAAACTAAAGAACGAAACAAAAAAACATCTAACTAATTACCTAAGAAACAATATTATTGAAAGCACGAGGACACCAGCACATGGGCCCAGCGCAGTGATCAACCAACACACTGAATCATTGGACGTTGAAAGAGGTAGCTTGTGGGGAAAACGCAGGGAAATAATACACTAGGGAAGAGTCTTGAGAGAACATGAAATCAGGCTAATGTGACAAAGAAGTGAGCAACATATTCAGTGAACATTTAAATGAGAAAAGAAAGAGCTTGTTGCAAAAATACACTCAGCACACAAACACGCTAATGAGACAAAGTATTGAGGAGCACAAACACTTGACATTTATTTACATGATTGAAGAATAAGCTTGTATTGAAAATACACGCAGCACACGATCACGCTAATGAGACCAGGTATTGAGCAACATATTCACTAAACATTTAAATGATCAAAGGATGAGCTTGCGGTGAAAATACACGCAGCACACGATCACGCTAATGAGACCAGGTATTGAGAAACATGTTCACTATACATTCAAATGATCAAAGAATGAGCTTGCGGTGAAAATAGACTCGGCACACAAACACGCTAATGGGACAAATTATTGAGCTACATATTAGCTGACCATTCCAATGATTGAAGAAGGAGCACATTCAACTTTTAGATGTCAATTTCAGTCCATTCAAGTGGACTGTCTTAGTCTATTTTAATGCAAATTACTAGTTATGCATCCCATTATTTCAGTCAGGTTAGTTCAACATGAATGCTAGGGGGACATTATCTTTATTCTCGGATAATGTTTCTTATATCATTTTGTTTTTACTCGCAGAGCAGACACTGAAATAAAGCGTATCATATTTGAGTTGTTGTTAACAAAGTCCTGCTAAATTAAAATAGGTATAATTTCAATAAACAAATACGTTCGCTTGTAGAGATTCTCGATGTAATTCATACAAAGAGTATCCTGAAATAAGAAACACTGAGAGTTTCTGAAGAATCTTCACGAGTGATCAACGTACTAGCATTTGAATGAGCGGACCTGCTTTATCACATCTTGTTTGATAAATGTAGTACATAAACGTGTGTAACTAAAGTGCTATAATATTTAATTGGTAAATAAAGGTAACCATGAGCACGGGAAGTCCTCTATATATTTTTTCTGATAACATATCATCGAATTGTTTGATTGTCATATCTAGTAATTTAACAATTAAAATTGAGTTCTATTTACTTGCTCATACCGAAGTTAGCTGCCTTTATAATTTCTCTCAATGAACTGAAATAAAATCCCCCAAAAAATTAATCCAAATCTACTCGGAGAAAGGAGTCCCTGTCTCAAGGGCGTGTTTGTCTCATTCGCTGAAGTGGGGTCTATCAAATGGGAAGAAATTAGTCCGTCGTGAAAGGGGAGACAAACACGGAAAATAGCTGAACTCGTGACAGGAGCAGTTGTTGTTGAAACAAGGGACTCGTTGGAATAACCTTTTTCCTTCATTTTGGATTTGGTTTAAATTACACTTCTGAACGAGCCGTTCATGTTCCTGAACACGACGTAAGTGACGTTGAACGACAGAGCTCATATCAATACAGCTTACTTCAATGAATGCCTGGCATACTCAGAAACTCAATGAGAAAGTCTGCCTAATTTCCATCTACAACAGAGCCTGCTAAAATTGAACATTTCCATCAATATTCTACATGTTTTTAGGCAATATCACAAGCAGGTATTATAAATTCCAACCGAACTTAATTATTTACCCTTGCATCCAACTTTGCTAGAGAGCGAACGAAGATCGCATTTTTTTTGACGACGACTTCTTTCATGGCCCATAATCCTCTTCCTAATGGCAGGGCAACGCAGTTGGCTGAGCCAAGTCCGCGACGCCAGATGTTGATCTGGTCACATTCAGGTCAGCCCGGTGGTATTATCCGATTTTACAGAAACGAGAATGTTGAATGTAGTATCGAGAAGTTTTTGATTGCGTTTTTCTACTTACTTGCTACAACGTGAGATCATACGCATTTTTATTGGCCTTCCATCGTTCCACTTCTCTGAGAGCGGTGTTTCGTTGAATGCCTTTGTACAATTCATCGACTGACTTTGTAAATTCTTAACTGAATTCAATAATTACTTGGTATCACAAATACAGTATGTCATCCTCCATTGAAAGTCGATGGAGTTGGTTGGCCTCTTGTCATTATGTGCGACACGGTTGGCCTCTTTGCTTTAGCGATGCGGCTTCCGTTAAAGCGGATAAAAGCTGCATAGCATCTTGTACCCGCCAACCAGGTCAGTATTGATGCAGAGAAATGCTGGTTGAATGCAGGTAT
>SDVV010007579.1:0-17701 GCA_016164225.1 Gammarus roeselii
ACACAGATGAGGCTGTGCTACTCACATCATGATGTCCTTTACTGAGATTAATTCCTACACTAAGACCTAGCATGCTTGTTGATATTTCAGTAGTAAGCGCATCATAGTTACGAGGAGGGTTAATTATTGTTAATATTAGTTGGATTTACGTACAGGAGTTTTGGTAGAAGGATTAATTTGTCACTTCGTCTTGGTTCGACTTTTATTCAATGGATTATACTATACCTACTACATATTCAATCTTTAGGCCGCGACTTCCCTAGTAATGATGTTTTCTGGCTATTTGCAGTAGGTGATTAGTGTAGGAAACAATATGGTTTTTGTTATTTCATCAATAAAAGGGAAGATGGTGGTCGGGTGGGATAAGATGATATATTTGTTTATTGAATTTATTCCTTTCTCAGTTTAAAATTTAAATGAACACATGCCGGCTAGTGTATTTGCTAATTTTTAGTAAGGCACGGCGACTGCAACATGATCTTAACAATTGAAAAGCTAAAAAAAATCAGAATAAATAAAAAATTTCCGGAATTAAAAGAAGAACACGATCCAAAACATCGAAAAAGCAATGCATAAGGTGGTTTTATAGTATATTCATATACTATCGAAAAGGCCAATGGGAAGTCTGGTTAAGGGAGTGAAGAACTCTATAACTCTGCCTCCATGCATTTGGAAACACGCAGGTTGATTGCAGAAAAGGCAGCATGACATTGCCCTGCCAAGTATGACAGCCCTGCCAAGACTGACAGCCCTGCCAAGACTGACAGCCCTGCCAAGACTGACAGCCCTGCCAAGACTGACAGCCCTGCCAAGACTGACAGCCCTGCCGAGACTGACAGCCCTGCCGAGACTGACAGCCCTGCCACGACTGACAGCCCTGCCACGACTGACAGCCCTGCCACGACTGACAGCACTGCCAAGACTGACAGCATATTAACTGACGTATTTGTCAAGTTTGAGAAGACGTGGCCGATTTCATAAAAATGATCTACCGAAACTAAAGATGATGAGTTGCTTGCAGAAACTGTGGTCAGTAGAGGAACCTGGAATCATCTGCTTCATACTAATGTTGGTTGAAGCTTTGATTATTAAAACTCAACACCATACGCTATTGAGTTGAAGTATTCACAATTCCAATTAACATTACTGTTGAGTGAGGTTGAAGCCGCGGGCTTCGGCCTCTCTCCTGATCATCTGCTGCTAAAGTGTTCAGAGTTAGATTATATCGTAACCTAAAGACTCAACACCACAGTGGTGTGTTTTTCAACATTCCCAGGCTTGAAATGATACTGAATTAATTTAGCTACGCCCTCGATGTCACGAGTAGATTTTTGTTCTGCGATCTGTCACTGGAGCGCTATCTACGACTAGATTTTTCCACTTATGATTCCGTTAGTTATTCGACCACGTTCCAATTTCTGTATCTTCTGCTTAGCTCATTTCAGAGTCAACGATTGAGAAATAAACACAATGGATGAAGAATTCGGTGCTCAAGACATTCAAAGATCTTAGCAGTGCCTGCTTTTTAATTGTAAATTTTAAATAGATTAACATGGTAACATTTTTGACATTTAACAGTTTCCATCTTAATAGTTTATTTTTTTTAACTGTTCGGCCGCCGTGCATTTTGTGCAAGTCTTCTTTCCTGCTGTATTATAAAACTGCTTATCTGTCGTAAGTGCTTATCAAACAATGTCATGCACGCTGATTCGTGAACCAGCGCGTTATTAACCCCAGCTGGCCACTACAATGCTAAGTTCCAGTGTCAAAATCATATGCTGTGTGATGTTGTATGCGATGGGTAGTTTATGTGGTATTCAAACTAGCATGTGGCCGCTGATGCCACATGAACACTTTCCTCGACGTGGCCGTTTTGCTTTGCTGGCGTACTCACTTGAACTATGACGCTCTCCCTCTCGGCCCAATTGCACGGATCCAATACATTGTATTATTGTGAGCGTAGGCCTGCATTGTCACGGTCACGACTAGGGATGGTGGGCGGGCCTAGTGTTCTGCCTTGCTGGGCGTGGTCTTGTTGGCACTATCTCGCCCAATGGTCGGGGTGATAGCCCGGGGGCGGGCCTGAGCAGGGCAGCGGCGCTGGGTAGCATCAATACCACGGCCTGACCTCGGCGGCGGGAGAAGGGCAACCTTTGGCAGCGTCGGCTGTCGTCCTCGGGTGTAACCTTTCCGTGCATTTTACAAACCCACTGTCCTCTGCTGCAACCTCTTCCTTTGCAACTGTCCTGTGCCCCAACTTGTTACAACCTCTACAACTGTCCTCTGCTGCAACCTGTCACACCCTCTACAACTCCTCTGCTGCAACCTGCTGTCACACCCTCAACAACTGTCCTCTGCCGCAACCTGTCACACCCTCAACAATTGTCAGCTGCTGCGCCTCTTCCTTCCTCCACTAATGTTCTCAGCCTCTCTTCTGCCGCAAAGTTTTACTCTTCACAACTGTTCTCTACTCAAGCCGTTTCTAGTCTCCCAACTCTTCTTTGATGCAACATTTTGCACCTATCATGATTCCGCTGCTGGAACTTTAACTGTCCAGCAACTGCCCTCTATTGCAACCTTTTCCAGCCTGTAAAACTGCCCTCTGCTGCAACCTTTTTGTAGCCTATATAACTAACTCCTCTGCTGCAATTTTTTTTTGTTTCCACAACTGTCCGCTGTGGCAATATATTCTAGCATTCGCAGCAATCAAGAACTTTTTTTTACCTCTAGTTGGATAAATAGCATAACCTTTATGTTATTTGTATTGATTTATTGTGTTTTGGTAAGTTTTCTTACATGGCTGTCATCTCGACTCCAAACACTGCCTTCTTCCCTGCAGCTACTGCATATTTTCTATCATTATTGCCTCTTTTCAGCAAAGTTTCATGCTACGTCTGGTATCTTCCCTGGTAGTCATCTCCAACCTCAGCATTGTTTTCGTAAACATGCTCAGCGTGGCAGAATGTACAATTGCGAAGGTATACCTTTTGGTTTTGAAGCTCTGCAAAACATGTTTTAAACACGATGGAGTCTACTCCTCTTCTTATTTTGTGGAACAAAAAATTGCAGTTGTTGCGTGGTCATATGTCCCAAAATCTCGCAAGGCTCCAGTGACTTCCTCTCTAAGCGCATATAACGGCTCTGAAGGATACCAATGTTCCACTAACGGAGCATCATTTGAGGAGTCACGCCACACAACCTGCATCCTCCACCTCCTGCCGACTGTTTCCCTTATGCGGCCCGTGCCCGGGACAGCCTCTTGCTATTTACGGCCAGCAAAGGGCATTGTTGATGGGGTAATCCTGGCCGGATTGCTGCCATTAGTGCCTCATTACCTGAAGCCGTACCTGACCGCCTCCTAGACAGATGGCTGCTCTTCCTTGCCTGTTTTTGTTGTTGCTTATCCCCAGTTTCCACCTGCGGTTGTGGAAACCGCGCCCCAGCGCACCGCCCGAAACCCTCGATACCCACCGACACGCGCGTGTTGAGACAAAGGGAGGTTGGAGACGAGAAATGGGTGGCCGTTTTGGCGGTGGGGTAGAGTGTTTTTGTTGTTCGCTGAATTAACTTTATGGGTTGTGGCAGTTAACAAATGGCCACCCGTGCGGTATAATTTTAATTGTGAACATCAGAGCATTGAAACTTGCAGCGAGTTAATGTCCTTTAGCCACACTGCAACGCACCAACCAGACGCGTGCAGGGATAACCTCATGTGGAACATGAATGTTTTGTAGGGGAGAAACGATGGGAATTTTTAATTTGTCAATGAAAAACAATCCAGTGGATATGTCGTGGCTCTGGTGTCTTGGAAGTGTCGGTGGGCACGAAGGCTGGGCAGCGCACAGGCTGCGTCTACATCAGCATCGCAGAGATGGCTCACAAGGCGCAATCCCCACCGGCAAGGATATGAAACATGGTGGGTTGAGGCAAGGCATCTTTTTATTTAATAGGCCTCCACCACTAGTTTTATTTTCCAGTGCATCTTTCATCAGCGAAATTTAGAATCGAAATTATACATTTTGAATAACGTTATCATAAGTGCTTAATTTAAGTTCATAGAAAGTGGTAATTTCGAATAATACACTGTGAAAATGTGGACTGAACATACAAGATTACATGCTGACTGACGTTCGATGCATTCTGGATAAGCTGTTCACTAGCCCCAGGCCATGTGACTCCCCGTTACTTGGCATTTCATATTACTTGAGAAGAAAACTAGTAAATGGAAGTCACACGTTTCCCCGCTAATGACTGTAGCCTACAACCACCTTAAAACTATATATTTAATAGAGGGGATATTCATTGGGCAATGCATCAGAAAAAACAGGAAATCGTAACCCTAGCATAAATTTCGTTGCCCCGTTGCCACCATGGCGACAATTGCTGTGTCGCTCAGCGACTCAACCCTATACGGCGTCCTCGTTCCCTGAATGAATCTCATTGTGGCGTAGAGAGTAACATCATGAAAAACGTTCACCACATGGACATCGCTCTGACAGCCCATTTAGGTCGAGCTTTTATCTCAACAGAACTGCATCGCTAAATTCTTGCTTGCTGAGAGCAAACCCTTTGTCAGCAAGTGGAAGGGAAGTCAACCAGTTTGACGCTCCTTCCTCTCGGCAACATTCAATAATTTTCTCTTCTCCACCACCCTGAGGAGTATCAATCCTAATTGAATCCAATATACTCTCGAGTCGTGCATCAAGTTTGTCTGCTCTCATCTGGGAGATGTTCTTTGGAGTAGCATGAACTGGTAATAGTCGCAGAGTTGTGTAACTCATCCTCAGAAATTTCTGTAGGGTTCACTAATCCCATGCCCCCAGTCGAGCAGGGAGAGCTGTCAGGTTTCTTAATCGAGGAGAGACTTTCTTTCCGATCAGAGCAGGAATAAATCTGTTACCAATAACATCTTCGAGTGGTCTCAGAAGATCCTCAATGCCCGGCATCGTTTGCATTACGCATGCCCAGCGATGCTTTAGTCCAAATGTGAAAGCTGGGAACGCTGCATGAGGTTCCGTCTCAGCGAACTGGGACAATTTTTCCAATTGCTCGCACCAAGTTTTAATTTTGGACATTGCTAATTTCCTTTTTGTAATCTTCCGTCCCGAGGGAGGATCTGAGATGGCATTGCCCTTCGACTGACATATTGATCGTAATAGCTTCGTCATTGCCTCTGTCTTCACTAACTTTGTCTTTGTCACCAAATATTTTTTTAACAACACTTAACTTGTCGTCCATCACAATAAGATGGAATTTGGATGCATTCGGGAAATAACCAAACTATCTACCACATTCCTCGAGAGCCTCCCACCAAAGCTTCAAATGCTCTAGAATTTCTGAGACTGATATGTCATCCGTAAGTGCGATCACTTTAACCTTTAGAGGATTACTATCATTAAGTTGCCATGGATGAAATTTCTTCGAGCGTCTCGATATTGCTGCGGTGGACGTGTTAGCGGAAGAGCCTGGAGCTCCAATAGCTGTGGACATGTCAGCGGACGAGCCACCAGCCCCTGCAGTGAAAGACATATTCCTTGACGAGCCGTCCATTTCTTCGACAGGAATCACTGGATCAGGAATCCCATTCCTTGGGAAATTTTGCATGAGTTTTAAGAGCAGGGTAATACCTATCGCTTAGGCAGCCATGGCAACTGGGTCACCCTGGATGATACCCTCACTAGCAACAATTCCCCCTCTCCCCCCCCCAAGTCATGTACAATACTGTGGGTGAGCTATAAACATTTCTAACACAAGTACTTGAACTAGGGCAGGTAATCCTTATATTTACCAACATTAACTTCCGATTTAGAGCATTGAATGCATTTTCTGCATAAACCAGAATAATGCCTTCAACATTGTCCTCGTGTTGCATGCGTCTCATTGCATGCACTGCAGCTTAACACCCCGCGCGCAGGCCAGAGCAGGATTGGAGAGGTCCATTTGCCTCCAAGAGATCAGGGCTCACGATGTTCATAACTGCGCTGCTGATGATTCGACGGATAACCTCGCCTACACCAATGGGACGAATGCCAGGATGTTGGTCCAATGGAATCAATCGGGATGACGTATACGCCTGCATGCTGGGAGTCAGTGTCATTTGAGGAGTCAATGACACTCAATTTTCTTACGAGAGCGGCGACGGCACTGCACAGGTGGTTAGCAGAAGTACCGTAGGATCGATGAGTTATGAGCTTCCTCCAAGCGTCAGCATCAAGTCCAGAGGGGCCTGCAGAGCCCTTGACAGAGCACGCAATGCGGCGAACGAGCGAGGAGTCTAGGCGTTCAAAAGTGATGTGGTTATTGTCATCAACTCCGAGACCCCGGAGTTGACAGTCAAGGGTCGCTTCCGCTCCTATCGGACGCTTCTCTCACATTTTATTGCTGTTATCGTCATTGAGAGTAATAACACCATTTGTTGTGTTGTCCAATAGTCTGAGGACAGGATTTACTTTACCAGACCGCATCAATTTTCTAAACTTTGCGGCAACTGATGGTGACGTCTGGCAAGCTCGCCAATACTGTGCAACATGTTGGATTTCAATACCTTCGGAAAGCAGCTTTTCAATGTGACTCTCTTTCCGTAGGTCAAGCCGACTTTGAAGAGCTGCGATGTTTTTACTCGCAGATGATTTAGGAGATGGGATTTGCAGGAGCGGATGAGGCATAATCATAAGTGCCATAATTGCTACGTCACAATTGGGAGCATCATTCACAAACTCAAGGATCAATGTTTGGCTTTCATATATTAACAGCTTAGTAGAAGAACCGCTTGGAGGCATGAAGATATTTCGTTTCCATCCGATCACTTCTTCATAGACAGGATAGATAATGTTTATAATTTCATTTCCATTCCTGGCTCCCCACCTGAAGTCCCCATCAGCTGTCGGAGGCGTTATCTGCGGGACTTGCGATTGCGACAGCCCTCTAGGAGGAGAGACAGGAAGAGGGGGGGCCCACTAGTGGTGTTTGACTTGCGGTCTCCAAGGCAGACGGTGCAGGGAGCGGTGGGATGGCTGAGGGCCGGGACCCAATGGATTCGGAGAGTGATGTAACAGTGATCTGGAAAACGCAGGGAGCAGCGTGAAGGGTGGCTCACTCTGAATTAATTCAACTTGAGTTTGTACAACCGTCTCATGTGGCAATGGAGGGGAAAATTGTGGGTAAGAAATTATGTGAGGAGGTGTAGAAGTATGTAATTGTATGTTGTCAAGGAAAGATGAAGAAACCGGGGTACGTGGGTGACAGTTGCAGGTGCAGGGAGGATGATGGGCTGCTTTGTGTGGTAATGTCAGATGAGCAGGTCAGTGGACCAAGTAGACTACAATCGCCCTGCTGAGGCTGGGGCAACATTGGTCCTATGTCATCGCCAAGACTACCAGCCTGGTTGGCGCAGACGTGACCTACTGTGCAACTCTCACGGCAGGCGAGTCCTCTTTTCGCGCATCCACACCTTCTATTTCGTAGCAATTGTGCATGCATGCAGAGCACCCGGTGCAGCTTTGCTGACGCCATTGCGGGATTGTGTCATTACGGTGGATTGTGGTCCATTTTTAATGACACGGCGAGTGCTAGTCGTTTTCGTAGATTGTCTGACGTCGTCAACACAGCTGCGGGTGGGCGTCAAGTTCGTGGTTTGTGAGGCACCGTTAGCGCCGTTAGGAGCACCTGTCATGATGCAGTAGTGAAACTCTACTGTGTGCATCATGAGGTAAACCCGGCACAGATTATGTAGTAGATAAGTAGAGTACTATCATGAACAGCGAGTTTTCACACAATGAATACATTTTAGTAAATGATCAGTTTTGAAAGTTGGAACAATTCTAGGCTACAAAACGCAAAGTGAAACGATCGAAACGTTCTATGATTGGAACGACTGAGAGACACCGTCAGAAAACTAGTCATAAAAATTGATTTGTCACCACGTCCTACTCTTTATATCCACGTTAGCAAAATTACTTCTAGTTCTATTTGGTCACACTTTAAAATTACAGAATAGATTCTATTTTCAAGCAAGATACCTCTACGGTTTAATAGACAAAAGGCAGTACAAAATCTTACCTAGAAATTGAACACCGTATGATAATGTTTGCTACGTATAGTTGACTAAATTTAAGATCTTAGAAATATACTAAAAAACACACTATTATAATGCTACAGAAAACATCTGCAGATAATGTGGGTACCGATAAACAGAGACTAATAGAAGTTGGGTGGCACCTGAATAACACTGCTACAAGTGGCAATAAATTTTCAATACATTAATTATGTTACAAATATAAATTTTTCGATGAGACACTGTTAGACTGCCAACGCGGATCACACGTAAATTAGTTTAAGGGGCGAAATGCAATCTTCAATTGCATTTTAACAGTAATTTTCAACACTTTCTATCAATATTGAAACGTATCATGGGATACTTTCCATTACAGAAAACAAGCGAAGCTTTAAATGAAGCCCTGATAGGAGGGCGCTCACTGCCTGTTGATAATTCTTGTCATTGATTTTGAGGGATGCAGGGTGACGACGTGTATACATTGGTGTGGAATCCTTGTCGATGCTTGTGAGGGATGCGGGGCGACGACGCGTATACATTGGTGTGGAATCCTTGTCGATGCTTGTGAGGGATGCGGGGTGACGACGTGTATACATTGGTGTGGAATCCTTGTCGATGCTTGTGAGGGATGCGGGGTGACGACGTGTATACATTGGTGTGGAATCCTTGTCGATGCTTGTGAGGGATGCGGGGAGACGACGTGTATACCTTGGTGTGGAATCCTTGTCGATGCTTGTGAGGGATGCTGGGTGACGACGTGTACACATTGGTGTGGAAAGGGAAACGTTTCATATCCACGGAAGTTTCAATCGTACATTTCTGCGATTGACTATAAAACGCACTCAGAAGCGACGCAGATTCGCCATTGCGCTGCGTGCTCGAAAATGTATGCCAATGATGACTGCACTTAAGTATCGTTCTAGGCCCAAAATGACGTTTTTCGGAAGAAGGCGGACTGGCGAATTTTGATGTCACGTTGCGTCGCGAATGCGTGGTCTTCTCGTTTGCAGATCAAGAGTTCCAGCACTCTTTCCCAACCTTTGGGTTGTCCATGTGTTTGTGGCCAGTATGGTCTGATTGACGTTAAAACGTTCATGCTTGGTTGGTGATGCAAAAATACCGAGATGCGTCATCAGACCTTGGCAAGTGCAGTTGCTTGCTTCACATCGTCCTCCTCATTGTTCACTCCAACCTGGAGCTGAGAGAAACTAATTGATTCAACCTTTCCACTGTATTCGAAGAATGTACCCAGTCCGAAATGTGTGTTCACTTCCTAACTGTTAACCGGGAATGCCATCTATTAGCCGATGTAGTTAACACGTTATTAGGCAGAGCCGAAAGTAAGAAAACATCATTAAATGTGGTCTGGGCAATTGACTTTGGATATGGGCTGTTATGATAACCTTATTTCTGCTGTGGAATAATTTTATAAACTAGGCCAACACTTCCGCACTTACTAATGCATTCCGCATAACGATCAGTTCAAACGAGAACATTTTGCAAACAGAACATTTTCGTGATTACATTTCCTTGCATACATTCTCCTGATAACATCAGGTCGTCTTGACTAGAAGCTGTTGAGTAGAGGTTTGGAATGGCGGACTCGCTGTGTCGTTAGTTTGTAATTAGCTATTGCATCTGATCGTGACTCCGAACCGGTTCTGTGAGTTTCCGAACCGGTTCTGTGTTACTCCGAACCAGTTCTATGTGACTCCGAACCGGTACTATGTGACTCCGGTCGTGCCCTACGTCGGAACACTCAGTGACTACTACACGTTGGAGCTCCGGTTGAAAACAGAAGAAACTACTACTACTACTACTATGCGACTCCGAACCGGTTCTGTGAGTCTCTGAGCTGGTTCTGTGTGACGTATTGCCGGTCAGCCGATAACTGCGACGGAGCGGACGGTGCTTGCAATCACTAGAATGGTGAACCTGCAACGAACGCAGCTTGCTACATCGGCACCCTGCCCAGTGCAAGCTTTGACGTCCTTGGGCGATGCCCTGTTTATATTAGAGCTTCTTACACGAAAGGGAGTTGAGCACATGTGCTTGGAAAAAGGCGACTTTTTATATCGTGATGCTGGAGCCGGTCGGTGCGACATGGCGCCCCTCAACTGTACGGACATGGGCCGACTGCTGCCGTTCAGCGCGGTGCTGCTGTCGTGAATGATGGACACATTGAAAACAATATATTTCGACGGGCACTTTCCTAGCTTAGATTTTTGTTTCGATTGTACAAAATATGGTCAATGAATACATTTTTGAACATTCCGCTGTAATTCTTCAATTAATAAAGCAATACATATTCAGGGTAAGTTTTTTTAGTCGTTCAAACCCGCTCGTTGTTTCCTAAAGGGTTGACGAAGATTGCGTCACGTCAGCGTTCCTACCATCAGTATTTTAATCTTCAATATTGATGTATAAATATATCAAGGGTGCCATGCCATCACGTGATGACCTGCCCATTATAGGTGCACCATTATGGGTTGATTGCTGTTAGACGGACGAGCCTGGCTGTTGAACGGTATGCTGCCTGAAGCCCTGTACCACGCCCTACGCAGTCATTTCCTAGAGGCTGGTTGATAATAACATTGTTTGCCTAGTTCAACTAACCGGTATCATGTAACTAGCAAGCTATTATCTGATTTGATTGCAAAATGTAGAAATAGCGACAGAAACTCGTGTCGTGAGTGTCATCATACACGCGTATTGATGACGCTTATTTCTATCACGACTAACTCGTGACTATCAACACACATCAACGACAGTCATTCACGCAAGTCTAAGGAAACTCTTACTATTGAAGCTGACTGGCCATTTTCGTTTCATCGTAGCAGTTTAGGAGGGTCTCGATCGTGCTCTCCTAGACGTCGGCGTGTCTTAGTTCCTCGTAAGGGCGACCGACTCTGCGTCTTCCGATGGTCGTCTAGAGAGCCTACTGGCCCTGGAACACACCGGGCAGGGGGCGGACACTCCATCTCCAGGGCTTAACAATAGAACAGGGTGTGGCGCTCCGTGGACTGTAGGTGCCCACTAGTGCCCTGTAGTTACCACAGACTAAAAGCTGTGGTGGCTCGTGGGGGGATGTAGAGGAGGTTATTTACATTTAATTAAAGAATACACAGTGCAGTTCTCTGATCCGTTCACTGAAGAGTTATGCTTCCATAGGACTGAAGTATAATTTCCGCTCAATCCTTCCAGTGTTGGTCTATCATATGCCTTTCCCTTTACAATTAATGTGGCAGTTAATACCGGGATTAAGTTGCAGATCAATATCTGATGAAAGCGTCTAGACAAGTAAACTTACTGTTTTAATCAATGAATACCATACTGAAACAGATCATTCTGGAATATTTTGTCGAATACTTATTAGGATAGTTGTGATTACTGGAATCTATAATTCTCATTTGTATGCGGTTTTGTAGCATAACTGATGGCTTTAGGTTGGCTGTTCCTTTGACTTATTCGCAATCTGCTTGAGTCCTTTTCATTCGGGTGGCAGTTGCCAAATTTTCTCTCGCCAGTCAGAGGAAGAGCTTTTAACGCAGTTGGAATCCCGACTCGAAGACTAACCCTGGATGTGGGGCAAACCGAGTCCGGCACTTCACTCATCTCCGTTTGTGTGTGTGTTCAATCTTATTGATGATGCTATAGATCTAACTTCTCGGATCATTCTCCTTGTAGGCCCTCCGCTCATCGTCATTCCATTTGATTCTGTGCACTTTTATACCAGGCATTAGCAAAGTGGAAGCCAGACTAGTCCCATCGAAGGGTACTCTGCTACGTTGCATATTCTGACAAGTTCTTATTTCCCTCTTCTCCCTGTTCGATATGTGTTTTCTCCTGTCGTGCTGTCAATTATCTTCTGTACTACACAAGATGCAGTTACAGTGTCAGTATCTGCACTATGCAAGACAGCGTGTGTCTGTATGTCGTCCTTTACTTCACCACCGGATAGGCAAAAATTAAGCCGGGCGGCTCATGAATTAGAGAAGTCTCCGTATTATTATTTATTGCATCATCAATGCGCAGTGATAGTCAACGAAGCCATTTTGGTTTTTACGTAATTTTGTATATAGCATCAAGTAATTTCCGTATCACGAATACGAAGCAGGCCCGAGGTTCACACACTCGCTATTAGGAAAGGCCAGGCATGAGCCTATGAAAGACCATTGGTGCATGGTTCATTTGCAGGAGATGATACCAGGACGGTGAGACTAGCGAGTTCATTTATATCGGCGATGAAACGTCGAGTATCTTCGCCAGTCTTCTTGACCTTCACACCTCGTACCCTGTTTTGATTTTGGCTTGTATATATTTTGACCTTGCGCTTCCTGTCTCCATATGTCCCTATGTGTAAGCGTGAACAACACGATCTCTCCTTCCTCGTTAGTGTGGTAGGCCTGGGTAGTACACAAGTGGCACAGTTTTGTAAGTGCGTCCGTTCTCCGGAGAATGAATTATGAAAATATGTAAAATTGCACCCATAACCACTTCCTTAAAAATATTATACGTTAAACATTATAAGAGTGCTATTTATTTTACAATTCAATAATTTGTCATGAAAAAATATCCGGCATATTCCGTTTGATTGGGAATCAATAAGTATTTATTCACGTTCACTTTCCTCAGGAACAAATAAAAAAAATTGATATTTTTTATAATTCATTTAATCAATAACTGAATATTAATCCTTATATTTTGCAAACATTTCAGGGAAGTCGAACTTTTCATGTCGACTAATTTTTTGTTGTCCCCTTTCTGTTCTTCTGCCATGGCCGTTTACTTTTGACTTACTTATCTTTATCTAATTTTGATACTTTTCTGCTGTTTCCGCTCTCCTCTCTTCATCGAATTCCATCTTGTTTCGTTTTTTAAAGTTGCTATTTATTTTCAATGCTCCTCCAATGCTGGGGGCAACTTTGTCGCCTTGCACTCTCCTTTCATTTCCTTTGCTCTGACCGGCTCTGCCTTACTCTGCAACCTTTGCAGAGTGGAGCATCTCTGAAGAAGAGTGGTAAAAACTTGCATTAATGCCGGGGACGCTAAAGCTGTCCAAATGTTACCCTCAAAGTTAGTGACATCCCGGGCAGGTGGCAGGCCAGAGTTTGTTCCGTTCCGTTTATGTTGTTCGTTTTGCAGGATGATGCGACACTCTCTTGGTGCTGCACCGTCATCTCTGTTGCAGGATGAGATCATTGGTCAGTGGGATAAATATGCAACGAAGAGCACAACCTCTCACTTGTGAGTGATATGCAATATTTATATATATATATATATATATATATAGATATAGATATAGATATAGATATAGATATAGATATAGATAGATATGTCACGGTGTATTTTTATTTTCTGTATAATTTATGTCGTTTATTCACCCCTTCGTTACCATACAATGTTATAGACCAATCTGTACAATATGTTGGCACATTTCGATTTCCCAAATGTATTCGTGATTTCCAACCCCTTGTACTCGTAATTTCCCAACCCCATGTGCTCGTGAATTCCTCACCGCATGTATCGTGATTTTTTAACCTCACGCTGTAGTGATTTTACTACTGTGTCTACAAGAACCAGCGGCCCACTAGAGATGAGCTGCGACGAATTCAAATTGACTTTCGTTTGCGTTAGTTCAAATAGTGTATTTGATTATGAGTTTCATGTGTTATGTTGAAGAATTGAAAATCTATGTCAGACGATGGGAATAAATTATTCAATAATATTCATTAGTCATAATATTATTTGTTTATGTGAATTCTCCTCGTCAATATTCATTTTTTACGTGGCCACTCCCCTGCATCTTTACATCTTACGTACCGCTGACTCGTCCATATTCCTTGCTCAATTGGTTTCTGCGCGTCAATATTCCTTTTTCTCGTGCTCCCTCCTCGTCAATCTTTACAAATGACGTGCCACCCTCTCGTCAATCTTGTCGTTAAGCGCTTTTAACCAAGCTTAATCCCTTTCCAAGTTAGAGGGAAATAGAGCCCTGTCCGGCATACACTTGACTATACTTAGTAGTTCAAAGGCACGGCTTACAACCAGACATCATCGAGTTCCAACAAGTTCTGGAAGGTTCATATACTAAAATCAAATTGAAAAACTGACCGCTTTTGAAGATTTTTGTTGAAGAAATGTGTGATTGTTGAGGCATTAGACGCGGACTGACCGAGCGTGGAACCACGACGCGTCATTGTGGCAGGTGCCGCTGCATCGCATTGCAATTCAACAGTTCGGCTTGCAAAGAACCTCTTCATCATTTGAAGGCGGTACCAACCCGTCAATTCAAAGACATCATGCGCAGGTTTCAAGTTTCGGCATCGTCAGCGTTCTTGGTGTAGCTACATGTGAACACATGAACAAACTGTTTACCTAAACCAGTAGGAGTTGAAATTGGTAACCAGCCCTTCGACCAAATGGGCAACGCGTTGTTCTTTGCCTTTTATTTGACTTCCACGGGAAATGTAGACCTAATTGACCTTTGACTCCGTGAAAGGTGACCAGTCCTTGACCGCGAAGAAGGTTACCGGTCATTGCTGGGAGGATCGGCTTACAGTGCTAATTTCACACATCCTTTACTGTGAAGGGCTACTCACGTGCTTGACAGAATGGTTCATAAAGGTCTGCCTTCACTGTGAAGGGCTACTCACGTGCTTGACAGAATGGTTCATAAAGGTCTGCCTTCACTGTGAAGGGCTACTCACGTGCTTGACAGAATGGTTCATAAAGGTCTGCCTACGCTGTGTAGTGCTACTCACGTGCTTGACAGAATGGTTCATAAAGGTCTGCCTTCACTGTGAAGGGCTACTCACGTGCTTGACAGAATGGTTCATAAAGATCTGCCTTCACTGTAAAGGGCTACTCACGTGCTTGACAGAATAGTTCATAAAGGTGTGCCTACGCTGTGTAGTGCTACTCACGTGCTTGACAGAATGGTTCATAAAGGTCTGCCTTCACTGTGAAGGGCTACTCACGTGCTTGACAGATTGGTTCATAAAGGTCTGCCTTCACTGTGAAGAGCTACTCACATGCTTGACAGAATGGTTCATAATGGTCTGCCTTCACTGTGAAGGGCTACTCACGTGCTTGACAGAATGGTTCATAAAGGTCTGCCTAAGCTGTGAAGTGCTACTCACGTGCTTGACAGAATGGTTCATAAAGGTCTGCCTTCACCGTGAAGGGCTACTCACGTGCTTGACAGAATGGTTCATAAAGGTCTGCCTTGACTGTGAAGGGCTACTCACGTGTTTGACAAAATGGTTCATAAAGGTCTGCCTACGCTGTGTAGTGAGTGCTACTCACGTGCTTGACAGAATGGTTCATAAAGGTCTGCCTTCACTGTGAAGGGCTACTCACGTGCTTGACAGAATTAATGGTTCATAAAGGTCTATGTTTTCCCATGCTGTATTGAAGTGGCAGTCGCTGTGTATGGTCTGTCTTGAACGCAAGGATATTTCATCAGTGCCAGGATGCACTACATTATTGCGTTCTGATATCGATGCTCCGAATGCTTGTGGCTTCATAGATTTTCACCTTCATGCTAAAAATGGTCAGTGAAGTTATTGCAAACAATGCCCAGCCTATCCTTCTCCTGAATACTTATCTTTGAGCTGGCCAGCGGCATCCATGCAGTTCAATACGACTCAACATTCCTCAGTATCTTGTACCTGATCGAGGAAGGAGGTTGTAACCAATACCGGATCTGGGTGTCGTGTCCCCCACGGCGGCTATTGTTCTTGACCTACCAATACTACTGGCGCAGACCCTGGTGTTCGCGCCTTGCAAGGCCGTGCGGCCAATAGGGAACAGCTTGTTGCGCTCGACGCCGGCGTTGGTCGGCACTTCCGAGAATGGATGTATACGGTTACGGCTGGGTTCATGCATTAATCTTAGCTACTGTACACCTAACTTCTATTGTTGCTGAACATTGGTCAAATTTTCAGGAATTATTTCCTCTTCTCAGAGCTCACGTCTCTTTATCTTTATACCATATCTCTGCACTGTATTGTTATTGTAATAATTTATACAATCGTAAAACTATTGCGACATTCCCAAATTATATCATGTTTTCGAAGCGTTCTTGCAGTAGCAAAGGCGGGGATAATCTGAGCACGTGCACATATATACTCGTATACGTGCTACACAACTTGACTCGGATGGTACTGAAAGGATAACAAGCACTGACGATCGCACTGATCTGCCTTACATCCTCTATTGGGTCTGTTATGTAATGCCTTTTATCTCTCTTCAGAAAACTTTATGCTCAGATCAAACCAGATCTCCTCGTCTTTCTCTAATTGGATATCACGGCTGCCGAGGAGCTTGTCGTGTGGGCTACTTGAGTGGTGGGGCTGTAGCGTTCGACTGGATAGGCACGGTTAGTATTTATGGCTGAACGGCACGGCTTGAATTTGAATGACACTGTTTGCAATTTAATATTAATAATAAAAGTTTATTGTCAATATCAGAAAATCAATCTACGTGCGTTTACCCAGTAGAGATCGGTGAATGTTGTGCCTTGCCTGGTTAAGCCGTGGCTTGTGGAGGGCGCAATTCAGTGACAGCTGATCAACTGCTTCCAGAGCTTACTGACTTGAGACAAAAAACATTGTATTTTTTTCATTTTCTTTTTCCATAGATGAAGATGGTAGTTGTGCGCTTGCAAAATTATTACTAGGATGATTCAGCACATTACGTCGAGTTGGGCTTTTGGTAATGTAACAAAAAAAATATGAGGTTGATTTTGAATATCATGTAATTACTACCCGTTTTAGCTGCCAATTATAATTTTTTTTCAAACATTCAGGCCTACGAAACTGATCGATGGACGGGCGCGGTTGTCTACACGAAGAGCACGAGCAGAGAATGTAGGGTTAGATGCACTTCATGCAAGTGTAAACAGCTGCAAGGAGACGATTGATTGAGTAATTGCAATACATACTTATATTCCGCACATGTAGCAATTTACCTGTAAACTATCAGGAAAACCCTGATCACGATTCAAGAGCATTACGATCTTGGCACGTGACGCCGGCGTAGTTAAGGTTCACGGGAGCTGTTAGGGTGTGGAACTCTCTAGGCTTACACACATTCTTCTCTTTGGTCACGTTGAATCAGTGTTCCTGGGTAGTTTAATTAATGCAAGCTATCGCACATATATACTTGGTTGATGAATTTCTCCATTATATCGACATTTTTCTGCTTGCGATATTTTCCCGAATTGTTAACTGACGCTTGTTGGAAATAGAACAGATCGTCTGCCTAACAGAACGGGAGATGATCAACGTCAAGGTTCAGTGGCATGCAGCTTCTTGCCTGACTGTAAACTTGCCACAACATGTAATGTGTTGTTGCGGCCCCCGCCCCAACTTCCCGAGGAGTTAGTAACCGAAGTAGGTCACGATGATTCGTGACATGTGACGGCAGCAGTGCCTGTCTCCAAACTGAGTCGGCGTTGGACGACTTTGACACTACTCTAGACGCTTGGATTTGATGGAAGGAGTTGTTCGGTAATTTAAAACAATCGAATTAATGTAGGTTAGATTGTCGGCAGCTTGTGTCGATGATGAGTATATTCTGGTTCCATCTGTGCCTCTCCGTACGTGTATTCTATGTACGAAACGTTGTTTGCGCTAGACGTAT
>SDVV010007580.1:0-17700 GCA_016164225.1 Gammarus roeselii
TGCGACCAGCACTGACGAATGGCAATATACGGTGGCTCTGCGACCAGCACTGACGAATGGCAATATACGGTGGCTCTGCGACCAGCACTGACGAATGGTAATATACGGTGGCTCTGCGACCAGCACTGACGAATGGCAATATACGGTGGCTCTGCGACCAGCACTGACGAATGGCAATACACGGCGGCTCTGCGACCAGCACTGACGAATGGCAAAATACGGCGTTTTTTCGACACTCGAGGTGGGCTAAAAAAGTAGCAACCATAATAATTACTGAACATTGAAAAGACAACCAAGACTTCAAAGTGTAACTAAAACAATATAGGTATATGGTATCTAGATGGGACAACAAACTATATATGTACATATGTCGCACGCTCCAGGAATTAAGTAAGTGCACACTAGAGCCAACACACGGTCATGAGTGAGCGGTGCAGAAGCGTCACCACCACGGGGCTGCAATCAGTGCACACTAGAGCCAACACACGGTCATGAGTGAACGATGCAGAAGCGTCACCACCACGGGGCTGCAATCAGTGCACACTAGAGCCAACACACGCCCATGAGTGAACGATGCAGAAGCGTCACCACCACGGGGCTGCAATCAGTGCACACTAGAGCCAACACACGGTCATGAGTGAACGATGCAGAAACGTCACCACCACGGGGCTGCAATCAATCATCGATGCAGCCCAGCAGAGCCGATGATGAGCCTTCAATACTGCGACCATCATTACAATGTTTGGAGCATCGATCTGTAGACGGGCCGCAATAAATGTCAACAAGGACATAAGTCTCTATTGCAGGCCACCATAACAAGCTGGTGATTGAAGGCACTCTCTTGGTCCATGTAGGAGGGGCTGGGCTGCTCTAAGTCTTTTTGAACACCGGTGGTTCACGCGGAGACGGTAATGGAACAGAGGCGACTCAAGGTGCTCTATTTATATTGCCACCTGTGATCCACGCGGGGACCTAAATATGAGGCAGGGGCCAATCTACATGTTTTATAACTTGGTGTCCCCTAGCGAGGGAGTTTCATTTACCCTGACTTTCCCCAGACACTTCCAGTGAAAACATAACATTTTCTAGCGACAAAATCTGCAACCTTAAAATAGGTTGCAGTAGAAAAGTAAGGCAGCTATGTTTCCGCTGAGTTCTCTCTACAGGCAAGCTGCTTTGGCTCTCTCTACAAGCAGGATGCATTGGCTCTCTCTACAAGCAGGATGCATTGGCTCTCTCTACAAGCAGGATGCATTGGCTCTCTCTACAAGCAGGATGCATTGGCTCTCTCTACAAGCAGGATGCATTAGCTCTCTCTACAAGCAGGATGCATTAGCACTCTCTACAAGCAGGATGCATTGGCTCTCTCTACAAGTAGGATGAATTAGCTCTCTCTACAAGCAGGATGAATTACCTCTCTCTACAAGCAGGATGCATTGGCTCCCTCTACAAGCAGGATGCAATGGCTCTCTCTACAAGCAGGATGCATTAACACTCTCTACAAGCAGGATGCATTAACACCCTCTACAAGCAGGATGCATTGGCTCTCTTCTCTCTACAAGCAGGATGCATTGGCTCTCTACAAGCAGGATGCATTGGCTCTCTCTACAAGCAGGATGCATTGGCTCTTTCTGCAAGCAGGATGCATTGGCTCTCTACAAGCAGGATGCACTAGCTCTCTCTACAAGCAGGATGCATTGGTTCTCTCTGCAAGCAAGATGCATTGGCTCTCTCTACAAGCAGGATGCATCGGTTCTCTCTACAAGCAGGATGCATTGGCTCTCTCTACAAGCAGGATGCATTGGCTCTCTCTGCAAGCAGGATGCATTGGCTCTCTCTACAAGCAGGATGCATTGGCTCTCTCTGCAAGCAGGATGCATTGGCTCTCTCTGCAAGCAGGATGCATTGGCTCTCTCTGTAAGCAGGATGCATTGGCTCTCTCTGCAAGCAGGATGCATTAGCTCTCTCTGCAAGCAGGATGCATTGGCTCTCTCTGCAAGCAGGATGCATTGGCTCTCTCTGCAAGCAGGATGCATTGGCTCTCAACAAGCAGGATGCATTGGCTCTCTCTGCAAGCAGGATGCATTGGCTCTCTCTACAAGCAGGATGCATTGGCTCTCTACAAGCAGGATGCATTGGCTCTCTCTGCAAGCAGGATGCGTTGGCTCTCTACAAGCAGGATGCATTGGCTCTCTCTGCAAGCAGGATGCATTGGCTCTCTCTGCAAGCAGGATGCATTGGCTCTCTCTGCAAGCAGGATGCATTGGCTCTCTCTACAAGCAGGGTGCATTGGCTCTCTCTGCAAGCAGGATGCATTGGCTCTCTACAAGCAGGATGCATTGGCTCTCTCTGCAAGCAGGATGCATTAGCTCTCTCAACAAGCAGGATATATTGACTCTCTTCAAGCAGGATGCATTGGCTCTCTTCAAGCAGGATGCACCTGCTTGAATACAAGCAGGATGCATGGGCTCTCTCTACAAGCAGGATGCATTGGTTCAGTCTACAAGCAGGATGCATTGGCTCTCTCTACAAGCAGGATGCATTAGCTCTCTACAAGCAGGATGCATTGGCTCTCTCTACAAGCAGGATGCATTGGCTCTCTCTACAAGCAGGATGCATTGGCTCTCTCTACAAGCAGGATGCACTGCAATCGAAAATTTCAATTACCTTTTAACAAAGCACTCCGCTCAAATCTACGTATATGATGGAGATTTGAGCGCAGAGGAATGGAATTATTGTATTAATTGCCTTACTTCCCTGTAAGAATTCCTGCTCAAAGCGTCAACCGATGAAGCGATCCTCCAGACGCCGCAGACCCTACCAATGCATGTAATTGTTGTTCGCAGTATGCAGGACATACTCAATATGTGTTGTTAACACATGTGTGTAATGTTAATCACAAGTCGGGTCAGAGGGAATGCCAGCGTCCTTAGTAGGAAAGAGAATTCCAACCCCCTGCAGAATTTTTTAGGTATTGAAGGAAAGCTAGGAAGGAGATTCAATTTTAATAATGAAAAAGTTGTAATAAATTAAATATTTTCAAAATCAATACGTAGTAAATGCGAATAATTTCTTTTGTCTTTCAAATTAATACGTAGTAATGGCAAATCATATTTTTTTTGTTTCACCCAGAGTAAAAAAAATTCACTGACTATCCAGTTTCAGCCGACTTGACCCACCAGGGACACCTTGTATAGCGACCGGTAATTTTCGTGGCAGCCTCTAATGGGACAAGGGCGTTGAAAGCGCCCTATGGTGACCGGTGGTATACGCAAGGACATCTAATGGGACAAGGGCTGCTCGAAGGTGTTCTACGGCGACTGGAAGTACTCGTGGAGGCCTCTACTGGGCCAAGGCTGATCAAGATGTTGCATGGCGACCTCTGGTCCATGCGGAGGCCTCTAATGGGACGGGGGCTGCTAAAGGCGCTGCATGGCAACCCCTGGTCCATGCGGAGGCCTCTAATGGGACGGGGCTGCCAAGGGTGCTGCATGGCAACCCCTGGTCCATGCGGAGGCCTCCAATGGAACAGGGGCTGCTCAGGGTGCTGCATGGCGACCCCTGGTCCATGCGGAGGCCTCTAATGGGACAGAGGCTGCTCAGGGTGCTGCATAGCAACCCCTGGTCCATGCAAAGGCCTCTCATACAGGGGCTGCTCAGGGTGCTGCATGGCGACTCCTGGCTCATGCGGAGACCTTTAATGGGACAGGGGCTGCTCAGGGTGCTGCATGGCAACCCCTGGTCCATGCGGAGGCCTCATACAGGGGCTGCTCAGGGTGCTGCATGGCGACCCCTGGCCCTGGAGGAGGCCTCTAACAGGACAGGGGCTGCTCAAGATGCTGCTTGGCAATCTATGGTCCATGCGAGGGCCTCTAATGGGGCAGGGGCTGCTCAGGGTGCTGCATGGCGACCCATGGTCCATGCGGAGGCCTCTAATGGAACAGGGGCTGCTCAAAATGCTGCTTGGCAATCTATGGTCCATGTGAGGGCCTCTATAATGGGGCAGGGGCTGCTCAGGGTGCTGCATGGCGACCCTTGGTCCATGCGGAAGCCTCTAATGGGACAAGGGCTGCTCAGGGTGCTGCATGGCGACCCTTGGTCCATGCGGAGGCCTCTAATGGAACAGGGGCTGCTCAGGGTGCTGCATGACGACCCTTGGTCCATGCGGGAGCCTCTAATGGGACAGGGGCTTCTCAGGGTGCTGCATGGCGACCCTTGGTCCATGCGGAGGCCTCTAATGGAACAGGGGCTGCTCAGGGTGCTGCATGGCAACCCCTGGACCATGCGGGGGCCTCTAATGAGACAGGGGCTGCTCAGGGTGCTGCATGGCGACCCTTGGTCCATGCGGAGGCCTCTAATGGAACAGGGGCTGCTCAGGGTGCTGTATGACGACCCTTGGTCCATGCGGAGGCCTCTAATGGAACAGGGGCTGCTCAGGGTGCTGCATGGCGACCCTTGGTCCATGCGGAGGCCTCTAATGGAACAGGGGCTGCTCAGGGTGCTGCATGGCGACCCTTGGTCCATGCGGAGGCCTCTCAGACAGGGGCTGCTCAGGGTGCTGCATGGCGACCCCTGGTCCACGTGGGGCTTTTAATTGGGCCGGTGCTGATCAAAAAGCGCACAGCGACCGGTTGACCACGTGATGGCCTTTATAAGTCAGGTGCTGCTCGGAGTGCTTTATATGGACAGCGGTCGACGTGGGGACCTCTAATGGAACAGACGCTTATCAGGTAACGAGGCGACGACACTTGCGTGAGTTTCTAATCGTGTAGAAGAGGAATGTTTTTTAGATGAGAGGAGTCGCAACTACTTGCACGTACATAAACGGTCGTCCGTCCGTGTGTGTGGCGTATAGAGCGTGGTCACACCTGTTTCTGCACAGGTGATGTGATTACTACATAGCTGTTGTCGACAGTACCAAAACCGCCGAAAGGTCACATGACGAGCACAAAGAGCAGCCTCAGTGACCTGGTGCCGGGCGCATGACACGCTGTTGACTGTTAGTTCGGATGCTAGGTCAGCTGATTAACACGCCACCTACGCACGCTTCGATTAATCTTGACTCAACTACAGTCAGACGAGAGCATCGAGGGCTACCTCCCGTCTATGACCGCCCACATCGCTTTTCATGACAGCAATAGTGAAGGCGTCGATGTGCGTGACTGGGATACACTCGTTCAATGTGAGGTCATCAATATGTATTTATTGTCCGACGTTTCACAGAGGATATCAGGATACAACAGGCAGACATTGTTTACTGTAACCGAGCGATCAGTCAAAGGCTGACCACAACAGGGACGAGCCTTCCATTTCAATCAGCCATCAATATTCTAGTCGATAATTAAAACATGAAACTGATAGGAAGCAGAAGCCAGTACGGTCTCATTAGGAAGGACTTGTTATATGAATCTAAGCAGATACTTTCTTCCCCATCCAGCCTTATCAAGTATTAGACCGTAAGTGATTTTGTTTTCAACTTGAGGTCATAGGCAATTTTGCAATATGGGGGTACAAAACAAATAACTTGATATCTCTCATCCCCGCCCCCATCTCATTGAAGTACACACACACACTCAAACTCCCCGAGTGCCCCCAACATGCCCCTCTCAAACTCCCCGAGTGCCCCAATATGCCTCACTCAAACTCCCTCAACTTATCTAGTATTTGAACACATCGTCATGCACGGATCAAACGACCCAACAAGCTCCTCCTCAGCCATTCTTCGATGGTCTCGTCCCGTGCCTTCGTAATCATTGTTTGCCTGACCCGCCTGGCCCTCTTAGCCTCCACTGCAAAGCGTGCAACTGCTGGTCATCAACAGTGCAACAGCTTCAATCAGCAGACGGTAAGCTCTCAAATAAAAGCCCCATCCAATCTCCTCACCTTCTAGTTGGTGCCCTGTCTCCACTCTAGAGGGCCTCCGTTGTGACCTTTCGTACCTTTGAAGCCTTCCGTCTCATCCCAAGTGTCATAATAGCTCTCTAGTCAACCTATAAGACCTCTCACATCCACAATCGCCAAATGTTCTACCTTCCTTTCATTCCTTATTGCCCCCTCACCTCCGCTGTATTCTCCAACGATCAACCCATCGTTCACACCTGCTACCCCTCACCTCTACAGTGTTCTCCAACGATCAACCCATCGTTCATCCCTCGTTGTCCCTTCACCTCCACAGTGTTCTCAAATGATCAACCCATCGTTCATCCCTCGTTGTCCCTTCACCTCAAGTGTTCTCAACCCATCGTTAATACCCCTATGTGTCAACTTGACAGTGTACCCAAATGGTATACATATTGCTGATCCTTCGACATCCCTCACCTCCTGAGTGTCTCAAATGGTATACATATTGCTGATTCCTCGACATCCCTCACCTCCTGAGTCTCAAATGGTAAACATATTGCTGATCCCTCGACATCCCTCGCCTTCTGAGTGTCTCAAATGGTATACATATTGCTGATCCCTCGACATCCCTCACCATCTGAATGCCTCAAATGGTATACATATTGCGGATTCCTCGACATCCCTCACCTCCTGAGTGTCTCAAATGGTATACATATTCATTATTGCTGATCCCTCGACATCCCTCACCTTCTGAGTCTCAAATGATATCCATATTGCTGTCCCTCGACATCCCTCACCTCCTGAGTGTCTCGATTGGTATACATATTGCTGATCCCTCGACATCCTTATCCTCCTACGTCCCCAAATGATCTCCCCATCGCTTGTCCCCAGAGTCTCAAATGTTATACAAATTTTTCATCTCTCACCTCCCGTGACCCCAAATGGTCTCCCCATCGCTTGTCCCCTGACGTCTATTTTCACACAGTTTCCAAATGGTACTCACATCATCGAAGTCCGACTAACTGATCTCCCCGTCGCTTGTCGCTTGTTCTCCCCCAATAGATCCCTCCAGGTTTCCTCACCTCCAGTGTTCCCAATAGGTCCCTCCACGTTCCCTCACGTCCAGTGTCCCCAAAAAGGTCTCCATACGTTCGTTAGCCCACCGTGTCCTCAATAGGTCCCCTCACGCCCCTCGCCTCCAGTGTCCCCAATAGGTACCTCCACGTTCCCTCACCTCCAGTGTCCCAAAAAGGTCTCCTTACGTCCATTAACCCACAGTGTCCTCAAGAGGTCCCCCCACGCCCCTCACCTCCAGTGTCCCCAAAAAGTCCCCCTACGATCCATTACCTTCACAGTCATCAAATGATGTACCCACGTCCTCTCACCTTCTCTTTGGTGTCCCGGTGGAGCTGAGCTGTGAAGAGTGTGCAGAAGATGAAGGAGTCACGGGCAAGGGGGTGAGAGGGGGTGGTGCCCCTGACGAGGTAGGAGTGCTGACAGGACTGTACACCTGGGAGTGGGCGTGGTGGTAACTGCCAGCACTGACTCCGCCTACAAGGCTCGAAGCCCCGCCCATCAGGCCACCTGTCCCGCCCACCAGACTGGCCCCTCCGACCAGGCTGCTAGCCGAGGTTAGGCCGCCACCGCTCCCAACGAGGGTCGAGGAGCCCCCGACGCCCTGCGAGTGGGAGTGGTGGGTGGGGGCCGCCAAGCCCACCCCACTGCCCACGCCCATGTAAGCTGCTCCGGAGTAGGTGCCATATGCATACATAATTTTTGCCGAACGGGAAACTGCACTTCTAGAAAATTAGATCACTTGAAAACTATAGATACAGATTAGCTGGATGCTATCTTAACTCGACTCTTGCACTGCAAATAGCTTCCTCCATCTTCTTCCTCCCCTTCACCGTTTGCTGATGGTCTCACTGGGAACACAAGACCTTCTCGGAAACACTCAGTCAATGGCAACTACTAAATAAACAGCATACGGTCCTGGGAGAAATGCGCTGGAGTTTCAACGCGTTGGATCAAATCAGAGACGGGGTAAACTCAAGTCATCATGAGTGAATGGAAACAGCAAACACTACCAGTTACGGCACCACTCACATCAACGCTGCTGATCACTCTTCAAAATAAACATGCACCTTAAATGGGGAAAATATTTTCATTAAATAATATTTCTAACTGTGAAGAGTATATTCTTCTCGAATGATACATGTTCATCATAATCTAGTAATAAAAAGCGCTAGGTTTACCCATCACTACATAACTCACACCTGATCACAGTATGAAGCCATCAGAATACCGAAAAGCATTTACCAGAAACGATCCTCCTACTCGAACACGATCGGTAATTCACTGCGACTCATTATGATCAAATCGCTCGGAAAACCAAACCTGCTTCATTCATTTCCCGAAACATTGTACAAGGGAGTTTCGAGTAGGGGTGGCTGTGAAGGGTAGTGGCGGTGGAAGAAGGTAGTGATGCACTATATATATGTTTGGTGCCGGAATGCTGACTTGTAGCTGAACGACAACACAAGTTACACTTCTCAAATGGACTCGATCAAACCTTGTATACATCCGTTGCCCCCACGACACAACGTTATACTTCATTTGGTTGTTTTATTGAGACATAATAATAGAGGCCATAAACTGCATCAAAATGAGAGAGTTTTTGCTCAAGTCTTCATTTCGAGTTCGTAAATCAATTCAAGTCCCTTCGCCAGCTGGCAGCACAGGCGACTATTAAATTGAAGCCATGCAATCTTACCCTACATTTATCCGTAGCAAAGATACATCGATATATTTCATTTGACAGCTATTTCGAAATATAATGCGGTAACATACATCTCAATAGGTACATTTGGGGATGACGTCAACGACCCTTGCACGAACCAACCGCTGCTTAAAACACAGCATGCCTTCGCAGTCTAGATACAGCGAAAAATAGCATGGGACAGAGCAAGACGTAACGAATTTGTACGCGGGCCGCAGTTTCCTATTTTTTCCGCCACAGCGTTCACTATCGTTGCGGAAGGTAACCATCACAATAGGTGATCTCTGACGTGGAAGCAGCGTTCACCGTCATGAGATCAGAGCTTTGAAAGATTATATGTGTACAGCAACTAGTTCATACTTTATACATCTTGGAAGAGCCCGGGTATCAGCTACACGATGGCAGTACAGCGACCGCATCTATTTCGGAAATATGATGCAGCTGAAAGGCCATTATACACGCAAAATAACTAGTCAACCACCCCAGGCACCTACACACATGAAATAATTAGTTAATAACCCGAAGTAATTTCCCAAGTCCAATCCCAGAGTGCTTAGAATTTGATGATTCATAACACCATGCTAACGCGTCTTGGTGACATCAACTATCGTTGGTAGTAGTACTGACTGCATGCATTACACAAAGAATCTCTGATACAAGAGGCCACTATGTGACTGTCAAATAACATAGGCGCCTCAAAACGCGTCTTGCTGTGTATTGGATTCACCAAACGCGTCTAGCAGTGTCTTGGATCCACCAAACGCGTCTAGCTGTATCTGTAACACACCGAACTTGTCTAGCAGTGTCTTGGATGCAACGAACGCGTCTAGCTGTATTTTGGATTCAACGGACGCGTCTAGCACTGCCTTTGATCTACCGAACGAGTCTAGCAGTGTCTTGGATCCACCGAACGCATCTAGCAGTGTCTTAGATGCAACGAACGCGTCTAGCAGTGTCTTGGATCCATCAAACGCGTCTAGCGGTGTCTTAGATGCAACGGGGACTCTAAGAATAATACCGCATGAAGAGGCAGTACGTTGCTGCTTCCGTACAACAGGGACTCGTAAATGATACTGGAGCAAGAAGCCTGTATGCTTGAACAGGTTAATACAAAAAGGGTTCATGTCAAAAAGGAATGGTTAAGAAACAAGTTTTACACACAAGTTGGCACACGCAATAAGGTATCGTTACGGAAGACACTGTAGCAAAGTGCAATACAAGGCTAAGTATTCCTTGTGTTCGTGGCTTTAGTCGCACAGCTACAGCATTTATAATACGCACGGCTATATATAAGGCTATAATCGTACAGCTATACGGCATGTATAAGACGCACGGCTATATATGAGGCTATAATCGTACAGCGACAGCATGTACTAGACGCACCGCTTTATATAAGTCTCCCAAAGGCGTCAGCAGGAAGGTAACCATTAAAAGTTACGACTGAGAACTATCACTACTTTGTCGAAAT
The DNA here is from genome assembly GCA_016164225.1 of Gammarus roeselii. NCBI lineage: Eukaryota > Metazoa > Arthropoda > Malacostraca > Amphipoda > Gammaridae > Gammarus > Gammarus roeselii. The sequence continues at coordinate 10,089 of SDVV010007580.1, forward strand.
TGACGGCAATTACCTTAGCAACTGGAGCTATAACAATCGGCTGAATTAATCAGGCTTGTTCGCACATAGCAAATACCGTGATATGGGTCTGTTGAATAAGAGAAATATACGTACCGTATGTCTGTTGTGTCTATTATATTCATTCATATATGTGCGATGAATGAGCCACGTTGTTGTGAAGTTAGGAAACCGTACATTAAAATTGAGCATGGAATATTTTTTTTTAAATAATTCGTCACGGAGTGTGCCTCGGATTCCAAACGGGTATTATTCATTTTCCTGTATCTAAGTTACGGAATCGGAAACATGGAGAAATACTTTCAAAATCGATCACAAATTTTCTATCGATGCAAGGGGTAACACTTTATGTTACCCATAATCTCTAATAGTTTAGAGATTTTACACTAATGGTTTAGAGATTATCTCTAATAGTTCAGAGATTATACACTAGGCCGCATCAACCTTTCTGGGGGATGCGGCCTACTATCTGTATCTGTATCTAATAGTTTAATAGCCGAATATTGACAATTTTTAGTATGTTGCAATTGTTCTGTACAGTATCAGTCGGCTGGAGAGGTGATAGACGTTGAATAAATGTTAAAGTGAGGTTCAAGATTATAGAAGCATGGTGAGGTTCAATATGTAGACCAGTATGTTAACAAGGAATTAGATGTAGAGCAGTGCTTATGATCATTAAGAAAGGTGATGGTAAGCAAAATATTGAGAAGGCTTGCAGCTGGCGTTACCGTGAGTGATTGCTAAGATGACCCCGCCCAGACAGCGGCTAACGAACACTACATCCAAGCCATACTTTGGAGTACCAACCGTCTCATCAGCAGGTGTACTGCACGCTATGAGCGCAAGGCCATCAGAGCGAATCCGCAGCGGTGTTCTGACATCGTAACGATGCTCCTCCTGCCTCTTTAGTGCTTTATAAGTGACGTACCATGCGGGGATACGCCCACAGTAAGTAGCGATAGTACAGGCATGCCAACACTCGCTGGCTCATCATAGAAACGATGTTGCAGATTTACAAGAGTCTATTCTAGCGACACAACTCCGCTAGAATACTCAAAACAATGTTTCAGTTTGACACAACATTCAATTTATCACCTAGTAAATCCTGCGCGTGTTGGAATATCACAAGCTCACGATAGGTACTCAACAGAACGGAATACACCAACTGAATGCGGAATACGCCAAACTAGAGAACACGCCGGTTCGAGAGGTTCCGACTTGCTGCTCCACCTCAGACAAGTAAGGAGCTGAGGGGGCGACTTGTCAACATTTGTTCCCGAGACGCAAAGCGCCGCCGGTAATTGGTGATGAGGATATAGAAAAGTAACGAAAAAACATCCTTATGATCTGTCTGGTGAATGTGTACAGGGCGCACATGTGGCAGCATCGGCAGGATGGCTTCACTTCTGCGATGAACTTTTACGGTGTCCACAGTATCTGCATGGTGCTCGTAGTGTGTGCCCAAGTGGTCATGAGGCAGCGGGATGGCTTACGCATGGGGTTATGCAATTTCCTCGTCAATGATGAGACCCTGTGATCGGCCATTAGCAGCTTAATGCTGGTCGAGGATAAAGATGCGAGGCCTGGGAAGAAACTGATGAATATGTCACAAAGAACAGCAACCCGCTCACAGACGTCAAACTGTAAAGCAGAAACAGAAGAACAGCATGGTCATGCACCAGTACTAAGTTGAGGACCATGCAGCGTTAGCCGTGTTTAGTAAAAAGTCTAATGCAAGAAAGCTTCATTCGAGGTGATATAGGAGAATAAAACATCGCTCAGCATACATAACTCGTGTTAAGACTGTACCTAGCAGGGACAAAACGTCACATGCCAGTGCAATACATGCCCAGACCATCATGCGAGATGGATGTAATGATGTTAATGATGTGACCATACCTAGCAGGGACTTTAACATCGCATTGCAGTGCAATACATGCCCAGACCATCATGCGAGATGGATGTAACGATGTTAATGATGACAGCACATATAATACAAGACACAAAGTATATCCTTGATAAACATACTGCACAAGCTATCCACACACAACTTCATTCAGGGGACCACGCATAGCTGGACAGAGAAGACAAATTAAAGGCCTCGACTCACAGGTAACGAGATATTTTATTGGTCTGAGAAGCAGATGACTGCCCAGGAGCTGCTCATGTGAGGGGAAAACAGACCCTCCCCCCTCCGAGGGTGTGGCGCTGTTGCCATGGTAACGCGGGACAACAAGCCTCCGAGGCACAAGATGATGGTGCTAATGATGCCAACCACTGTGAGGGGCGTGTATGATACAGGTACAGGAAGACGGGCTCCCTGTATCTGTATGGAGTGAATGGAGAAGAGTTAGAGGTATCTTCAGGTTTATGGAGACGGACTCCCTGTACCTGCATGCGGTAACGAGAGATGAGGATGGTTACAGATCTCTCCCTTTACAGATTCAGGGAGACGGTCTCCTTGTACCTGTACGCGGTAAAGGGAGAAAAGAGGGAGGAGGCTAAAAGGTAGAGGAGGCCAGAGGCCTCTCTCTAAATTGGACAATTTCATTTGGAGACGACAATGGTTCCCCGACGAAAACACTGGTTGTCAGTCGTGGCCACAACACTGGTTGTCAGTCGTGGCCACAACACTGGTTGTCAGTCGTGGCCACAACACTGGTTGTCAGTCGTGGCCACAAGACTGGTTGTCAGTCGTGGCCACAACACTGGTTGTCAGTCGTGGCCACAACACTGGTTGTCAGTCGTGGCCACAACACTGGTTGTCAGTCGTGGCCAAAATACTGGTTGTCAGTCGTGGCCACAACACTAGTTGTCAGTCGTGGCCACAACACTGGTTGTCAGTCGTGGCCACAATCTAACCCCGTTCTAATCCCGTCACAAAAAACTCCGCATTGAAACAGCAAGGGCTTACGCTGAAACAGCATGGGCTTACACTGAAACAGCAAGGGCTTACACTGAAACAGCAAGGGTTTACACTGAAACAGCAAGGGCTTACACTGAAACAGCAAGGGTTTACACTGAAACAGCAAGGGCTTACACTGAAACAGCAAGTGCTTACACTGAAACAGCAAGGGCTTACACTGAAACAGCAAGGGCTTACCCTGAAACAGCAAGGGCTTACACTGAAACAGCAAGGGCTTACACTGAAACAGCAAGAGCATACACTGAAACAGCAAGGGCTTACACTGAAACAGCAAGGGTTTACACTGAAACAGCAAGGGTTTACACTGAAATAGCAAGGGCTTACACTGAAACAGCAAGAGCTTACACTGAAACAGCAATGGCTTACACTGAAACAGCAAGGCCTTACACTGAAACAGAGCGCTTACTTATTTCTCTTAGTACCGGAACAGCTTATACCAACGCGGTATGGTAGACTCAAGGCAGGTCATCGCAGACTCCACATGTCGCTTAGTTACATCTATTTCCGGACGATCGGCTGACCTTAGAATGAGGAGTATTATTTGTAATGCACCAAATGGGTCCATCACACATTTATGTGGGCAATAGTTTTTTTGCCGTGCCTCCGAGTGGAAGCCTGAGGCACAGCAAATGAATTTATGATGGAGCTATTGACGAACGCGCCTCTTCTTGGAAGGTCGTCGGCCTCACTCGAGTCAGATAAGAGGAAGAAGATGGACGACTTACAAATGAACATTTCAATGTAACGTTTTCGTTGGTCTCGACATACTGAACAATGGAGAACAGAGGGTGCACTCTAACAATATCTACACATTGGTGGGATGTAAATGGAGAACAGAGGGTGTACTCTAACAATATCTACACATTGGTGGGATGTAAATGGAGAACAGACGGTGTACTCTAACAATATCTACACATTGGTGGGATGTAAATGGAGAACAGAGGGTGTACTTTAACAATATCTACACATTGGTGGGATGTAAATGGAGAACAGAGGGTGTACTCTAACAATATCTACACATTGGTGGGATGTAAATGGAGAACAGAGGGTGTACTCTAACGATATCTACACATTGGTGGGATGTAAATGTAAATATATTTACTACCATCACTCATAAGTTAATATGAAGTATATTTGAGTAGCCGTTGTTGTCTTCACAACAGCTCGTGCAGACCAGAACTGAACACAAATTATCTGTATTCTGTATTATTTCTCTACATTTTCGACCTGTCATTAAATCTGCATAAATTATAAATCCACATGCATGAAAAGTTTTACACTCTGCTAAACAAACACTCGCATCGAACACTCACACTACAAAACGACAGCTCACAAAGGAATGGAACGATGAACACCCAAACCAGATAACGACAGCTCACAAATTATTGGAAATACGAACACTTACACTAAAAAACGACAGCTCACAAAGGATTGGAACTATGAACACCCAAAACAGATAACGGCAGCTTACAAAGGATTGGAACTACGAACACTCACACTAGAAAACGACAGCTAAGAAAGGATTGGAACTATGAACACCCACGCAAGATAATGACAGCTCACAATGGATTGGAACTACGAACACTCACATTAGATAACCACAGCTCACAAAGGATTGGACCTACAAGCACTCACACCAGAAAACGAAAGCTCACGAAAGATTGGAACTACGAACACTCCCACTAGAAAACGACAGCTCACAAAGGATTGGAACTATGAACACCCAAACCAGATGACAGCTCACAATGGATTGGAACTACGAACACTTACACTAGATGACCACAGCTCACAAAGGATTGGAACTACGAGCACTCACACTAGAAAACGACAGCTCAGAAATGATTGAACTACGAAAACTCACTAGAAAATGACAGTTTTCAAAGGATTGGAGCTATGAAGACCCAAACCAGATAACTACAGCTCACAAAGGATTGGAACAACGAACACTCACACTAGAAAACGACAGCTCACAAAGGATTGGAACTATGAACACCACACCAGATAACGACATCTCACAATGGATTGAAACTACGAACACACTAAATAACCACAGCTCACAAAGGATTGGAACTACGAACACTCACACTAGACCACGACAGCTCACAAAGGATTGGAACTACAGGAATTGAGATTCTTATTTAATGACGATGAATGTCAAAGTGAAAAAATAATAATGCGAAGATGAAGACATACAAGTATTGAACTGGGTCACGCCAACTGCCACCGAAAGCTGAGAAGATGAAGACATACAAGTATTGAACTGGGTCACGCCAACTGCCACCGAAAGCTGAGAAGATGAAGACATACAAGTATTGAACTGGGTAACGCCAACTGCCACCGAAAGCTGAGAAGATGAAGACATACAAGTATTGAACTGGGTAACGCCAACTGCCACCGAAAGCTGTATATGGATGGTTCCATGGAGTGCAATATCATAGACAGCTACACATGAATCCCCAACATATAAACACGTTATTTTCGGAGCACATCAACCAACACAAGCTGGAAAGTGGATCAACTCAAAATGTCGCTTTCAGTTATATTACTCATTTTAAGTTATTCCTCGAACCTTTTGAAATGTCATCCAGTGATACGAAGACCAAGACCGTGTAGTCTAAAACTTTTTGAAGTGTCTCCCAGTGATACGAAGACCAAGGCCGTGTAGTCTAGAACCTTTTGAAGTGTCTCCCAGTGATACGAAGACCAAGGCCGTGTAGTCTAGAACCTTTTGAAGTGTCTCCCAGTGATACGAAGAACAAGGCCGTGTAGTCTAGAACCTTTTGAAGTGTCTCCCAGTGATACGAAGCCCAAGACCGTGTAGTCTAGAATCTTTTGAAGTGTCACCCAGTGATACGAAGACCAGGCCCGTGTAGTCTAAAATCTTTTGAAGTGTCACCCAGTGATACGAAGACCGGGACCGTGTAGTCTAGAATCTTTTGAAGTGTCACCCAGTGATACGAAGACCAGGACCGTGTAGTCTAGAATCTTTTGAAGTGTCACCCAGTGATACGAAGACCAGGATTGGGTAGTACATCTCAGGGGCAGGAGCTCGCATCTGCTCCTGAGATGTAGACAAGTTGTTTATTCTCTTGAAATAAATATTGGAAAATCAAACAAGCAGTCAACAGTTGTGATTTCAGCCCGCACACGAATAACGGATTTAGGGCCGTCTCTAAACAGAAATATTGTTATCTGTTGTAACAAATAACAAAAGAGGAACTATGTTGGATAAGCCCCTGCGAGGGTGCATCAAGACCAGTAAGGCTCACTGGATAATTGAATAGTGCAGGCCACGCCCATTCGTGTGTAATGTGGTGTAGCTTTATTAATCGAAACATCACTTTATATCACGCCTGCCTTGGCTGACGCAAGCATCATCAGACTTCTCGATATCATGTTAACTGATGTACGAATAAAATACTCACGTGCATATTTACTTAGCACTTCAATATTTTATTGAGCTATAACTCCCTTGGTGATGAGTAGTAGTTCAGCACGATGTTCGTGTTGAAGTGTCATGCGCATCCTGTGCCTTTAGTAGTTTAGCATGATGTTCGTGTTGAAGTGTCATGCGCATCCTGTACCTTTAGTAGTTTAGCATGATGTTCGTGTTGAAGTGTCATGCGCATCCTGTGCCTTTAGTAGTTTAGCACGATGTTCGTGTTGAAGTGTCATGCGCATCCTGTGCCTTTAGTGGTTTAGCACGATGTTCGTGTTGAAGTGTCATGCGCATCCTGTACCTTTAGTAGTTTAGCACGAAGTTCGTGTTGAAGTGTCATGCGCATCCTGTACCTTTAGTAGTTTAGCATGATGTTCGTGTTGAAGTGTCATGCGCATCCTGTACCTTTAGTAGTTTAGCATGGTGTTCGTGTAGTAGTGCCAGGTGCACTTTGTACCTTTAGTAGTTTAGCATGATGTTCGTGTAGTAGGGCCAGGCGCACTCTGTACCTTTATTAGTTTAGCATGATGTACGTGTAGTAGTGTCAGGCGCACTCTGTACCTTTAGTAGTTTAGCATGGTGTTCGTGTAGTAGTGCCAGGCGCACTTTGTACCTTCAGTAGTTTAGCATGATGTTCGTGTTGAAGTGTCATGCGCATCCTGTACCTTTAGTAGTTTAGCATGGCATTCGTGTAGTAGTGCCAGGCGCACTTTGTACCTTTAGTACTTTAGCATGATGTTCGTGTAGTAGTGCCAGGCGCACTTTGTACCTTCAGTAGTTTAGCATGATGTTCGTGTAGTAGGGCCAGGCGCACTCTGTACCTTTATTAGTTTAGCATGATGTACGTGTAGTAGTGTCAGGCGCACTTTGTACCTTCAGTAGTTTAGCATGATGTTCGTGTAGTAGGGCCAGGCGCACTCTGTACCTTTATTAGTTTAGCATGATGTACGTGTAGTAGTGTCAGGCGCATTCTGTACCTTTAGTAGTTTAGCATGATGTTCGTGTAGTAGTGCCAGGCGCACTCTGTACCTTTATTAGTTTAGCATGATGTTCGTGTAGTAGTGTCAGGCGCACTCTGTACCTTTAGTACTTTAGCATGATGTTCGTGTAGTAGTGCCAGGCGCACTTTGTACCTTCAGTAGTTTAGCATGATGTTCGTGTAGTAGGGCCAGGCGCACTCTGTACCTTTATTAGTTTAGCATGATGTACGTGTAGTAGTGTCAGGCGCA
>SDVV010007581.1:0-17697 GCA_016164225.1 Gammarus roeselii
CTATGTATTCTGTAATTTTACCGACCCCATGTATTTCGTGATCGCCCCACTCCATGTATTTCGTGCCAGGCATTCCTGATTCTTACCTCAAATAAGAAGTTGGCTGTCGATCATTTATTATAATATCATAATTTACAATCTGTATGTGTACATGTATGATGGTATATTGTGAATTCCATTCAGTTCGATGAAGGCGAGCCAGCAGCACTCTAGAGATGAGTTGCGATGTATTCTTTTTCGATTTATCAAACTCATGCACATGTTTTTTGAAAAGATTTTCAATAACATATATTGTGAATCATGTTTTGGAACACGATGTAGCTACAAACCGGCCGCCGACAGATGAGCTGTCACGAATTCATTTTATCTCTCGTTTCGCTAGTTCAAATAGCGCATATGAAAACTAAGTTTGATGTATTATACCTAAGTATTGAAAACCCATTGCTAGACGATGGAATTAAAATGATTTAATAATAATAATAATAATAATGACCAAAGCTTTTTATGTTCATTTGTAGTATATTCAAAGGTTTGACATTGATTTGGGGTTATTGTGGTGGTGCATGGGGTAACGGTGGGGTTGGTGGGTACGAGGTGGAAGCGGGAAGCAAGTCTATGGAACATGGGTTTCACTAGGTCGGGAAGCCGCTGTTGGAGCCGGATAGGCCGCTGGACGCACATGAGGATAACCACACAGGAGGGAAGGGGTGCCGGTGTTTGTACGTCAGAGGAGAATGTTGCTATTGTTTAGGTCTGTATTACTGTTGTGGGTTAAGTGGCAGTTAATGTATTGCCACCAATATGGTACATTCAAATTTGCTGTGAATACCAGAGTGATGATTTGTGTAGTGTGTCCATGCCCCTCATTTGCAATGGATTGCACCAACGTGGTGCATGTAAATGTAAGGGCAACCGCAGGTGGGACATGGGAAAGTGTCTGGATCAGAGTAGAATTCTAAGTCGCCGGCTTCGAGAAGGAGAAGAGGAAGGAACACCGGTGCTTTTTCCCATTCTTCTGGTGTTTTGTCGGTGGACCAGAGGCCCAACATGAGCACAGGCTGCGATGTGAACAGAGGGGGTTAAGGTATTTTCCCAAGGGGCTGACCACAGATGCTTGCACTGCAAGTAGGCCATCTTGTGATGATCCGGCAGATGCTTGTAGGCTCCCTCGTTGGACGACTGGTGTCAGAGTTTGGGAGTGTGTAAGAGGAGGTAGCTAATGCGTATAAAATAACTGTTGAAATGCCAGAGGAGCTGCAATGGTAGTGGAGCCTAAACGGAGAGTTATTGGAGGAGGAGCGCTTCAAGTAAAAGGGCTCAGGGAAGGAGCGGCGAAACAGAGGTACGATAAAGTGTGATGGATAAGGTTTTGGGGCACCGAGGAGTATGATGCGGTGCAAGGCACTGGGCTTAGAAGTAAATAGACGTTTGTACATGGAGGTAGAGGTGCCGATTGTCTCGTATGGATCAGAGACGAGGGGAGAGAGATCGACAAAGAGACGGAGGTTGATTCTGTTGTGTATGAAATGATTGAGGAGCAAGCATGAACAACGTGGATGGAGGAAAGTCATGAAGGAAAATGTGCGAATCAGATTGTAGGTGGTATGAGAGATGGGACCGTACCACGCAAGTTCTTAGGTGGTGCGGTCCCTTGGAGAAAATACATACAGCGACACCGGTTAAACAGGTGATGAATGCATAATTATGTGGAAGTAGACTTAGTGTGGATGCTAATTCAGCAGGGAAACACAGTCCGTGCACTTTTTGGTGATTATTTTTATTAGAAAAAATGGTATGTGCTAAGCTTGCATGTAGTAACAATAATAAATAAAATAAAGAGAGGTTCTTGTTGGGGCTTCTGTATAATAAATATATCCAGTGTGATAATACGGCAGAATGTATTTACAGGGTATAATAAATCTTGATAGTGTACCCTGCATATTTAGGGTCTGACACAAATTATATAAGTATTGTTCGTGACAGCTCACAAAGAGAGATTACATAAATTAATCAACTTAAAACAATACCTGATAGTTACATAGAATATATGTTCTAGACAATGGCTATCCGAAAAAATAAGTTTGATAGGGCAATTGCAATTGCTGGCGCACAATTATTTACCGACTCTGTGCTCTTCGGGTACCTGTAAAAGTCTGGTTAAGATTTTCAAGGAAAAAAAAACGGAATTTCTCACGATACCATTTCGCAGGTGTGAAAATGCTCACCGAAACCTATCGTATTTATCGAGGATGATTGCAAAATGAATAGCTTATTAAGAGTCTAAGAGATAATTGGTTAATGCAGAATATTCAAGAATTGTTAGTTCATTTATTTCCATCAACCAATAGACTAATTAACAGTATCGAAAATCTTGTCTACATTAAAATATAGCAGTTTGTATTATAAATCCTGAGGAGTTGTAGAAATTATGCGATTATATTGGAGCCCCATTTGGTCGAGAAAGATTATGTCCATGTTATGTTGTCAGTTTACTTATTGAAAATTTGTCCCGAAAAATATCTCAAATGAACTCAATACCCTAAAATCTATCCCGCGATAAGAAGTAACTTGCACTAACGCGCATCCGACGATTATCAAATCAAATCAAGTCAAATCAATTAACATTAAAATCAAATCAGTGAACGGGAGCACTACTGCCAAAGTTCAACAACAAGAATATATCGCATTTTTGTATCTGTTATTACTCCAGTTCCATACGAATAAAAAAGTAACAATAGGTTATACAAAATTATTTGTCCATGAGACTTTTGCGTCAGTCATAATCAAGTGGAAACTTTTGTGACTTGAAAACTAGGAGCAACTGTATAAGCTATTCTCTCTCTAAGGGTGCCCTCACGTATCTCCCTCCTCCCCGCGCCCCTACAACCGTTGTCAGAGCCGATCGTCCCCTACACCTCAACCGTATTCTATGATGTTACTGGTATTACGATTTTCGACATTGTCAAATGTTGCCGATTCTCTGTAACAAAACCACAAGTATCTTGTATCAGGTAGTTGTATTGTACTACTTGACATATTGCAGCTTAGAATCGTGCTACGATTTCATAACACCCCACTTAATGAATAGTAGATATTTTTTCGTCATCTTCTGATACTCCGCCGGTCATGTCTGATACAAGGTTGGTGCCCAGAATCATGATATCATTTCTTTATTGAGTAGCAGATGAGAACAGCTACGAGTTAGTTTAGCTTTGCATTCAACCCAAATCTCGCAATAGGAAGTAACCTTGCGCTAGTATGCATCCGGCGATACGCGCATCCGACTCTCATTTGTATTATTCCCGTTTTGATTCCGTTTCCGAATTGTCGACATAATCGTCACACCCGCATCTAATTATAGTATTGTATTCATATCTTCGTCTACAAGAAATCACAGAAAATAGAAATGAAGCTAACGGTTCATTTTTCCACCGGTAAATTCTATAACAGTCCAAGATGTTTCACGCTAAGCTAGAATGTGACATCTGCCACACCTCGTATGCCCCGAACTAATGGATCGCCAAAGCTCTTCTGGCTCTGCCAAGACATTGCGTAGCAGTCCCTCAAATTGGGAATCCAAGTCATTACGCTGTAAATTTTGTCAAGCGGCAGAGGAAACCAAACAACTGAAAGCACAAATTAGTCACGCCTCCGATGGCTTATCCAATATAGAGACAGTCTCACCCAATAGCTCATCCATGACAGAGACAGTCAACACGGATACCCGATTGCTAGCTGTCGAATTTAAATTGGAAAACGTGCTGAAACAATTTCCCGAATTTAAAGCTCTGATAAGCAGCGAATTGGCAACAGTCAAAGAAACTGTCGAGGCCACCCAAAATCAAGTGAAAGAACTTCAAGTGCACCTAGACTCCAAATTTGCCAAGAAGCTTTCAGCTCTAGACGCCGAGACAAACGATTGTACACAACTGTAATTAGTAGGAGGCAGCCACACCATGACAATGCAACACACGTTGGACCACAATCCCAACACTTTTGACCCAATACACATAACAGATTCGATGTGTTGCCCGACGAAATGGACTCTCAGATTACAGAGAAAATTATTGTGATGGGTGATTACAATGTCACCTCCTTCAAATCAAATCAGCGAAAAGGGAGAATTCAACTGAAAATACTCGGCAGAGCTGATTTGAAAATTGACGAGGTCGAAGGCACAATCGCAAATGAAAGGATACATTCATCTAAGCGAATTATAATACAAGTCGGAGATAAAGACGTGTCGCAGACAAAATCGACATGGAAAAGGTATGAAGCTATGCTAAAGAACATCAAACCTTTACACGCGAACCTCCATGTCACTGACATCCTGCCCCATCCGAACCAAAGTAGATACAAGTTAAGCAAGATTGTTTTACTTAACAATCGCCTAGCAACTTTCTGGAAAGCCCAAAAAATATTTTTCTCGGATCATTGGAATACGATGATCGACCCAAAATACTATAACTTTAATAGAATCATCAAAAAACCTCACATTAACACGTATGGACTTGATACCATCGAAAACATACTTAAAAACATCGGCGCTGGACTTGTCAACGGAAATAAGTCAAAAACGTAAACGATATCATACCAACAACTCCGCCAGCAGTTCCCGACGAAACGACACACGGACCTCCGTCCGTTTCAACACAAGATACACGACAAATACAAGTGCCCATCAACACACCACCACAAGTCCTAGCAAAAAAATTCCGTCATCAATCCAGTCCGATTTAGAGCCAGTAGTCGCAGCACCGCTAGAACAACCCGTGTAAACGAAAATGAAAGTCTTGGCTCCGACACAAGACCTCAGAGTAGAAGCAAATTAAGTCAAGCAAATCGTGTCAATGTGACTAACGGTACTCTAAATGTTACTACGTGAACGCTAGAAGTCTCAGAGACAAAATCGAAGAATTAGGTATCCTTGTAATGAATGAAAGTATCGACATAATAGCAATCACGGAGTCGTGGATGAAATTGAGCAACAGGCATTATCTAAGCGAATTTACTCTTCCCCGGTTACTCACTATTCCACAAAGATAGACATGGCAGAGAGGGCGGTGAAGTACTGTTTCTCGTGAAAAACACTCTGCAAATATTAGAAGTCACCATTCCAAACAACAGGCACGACATAGTATCAATCTAAATAGTGGGTAAACATATAAAATGTCAAATCACTGTCGTCTATCGCCCCCCTAAAAGCAAGGTTGCAGATGATATCGATCTTTACAACACCCTCGTCGATGTTGGCGACTTCAATAACCCCGACATTGATTGTGAATCAGACGAATGCACTGCTACCGGACAACGTCTGATTGCTTGACGACTTCAATGTCCCTGACATTGATTGGGAATCAGACGAATGCACTGCTACCGGACAACGTCTGATTGATTTTGCAGACGATAAGTTCATGACCCAAATGGTGAACAAACCTACAAGAAGTAGCAACATTCATGATCTCCTATTTAGTGCAAGCGACTCTCATGTCGTAGTAGCTCGAGTTGAAAATATCAACAAACTGCGAAAAAGTCCCTAACTTCAGATTAGCTAATTTTTATGGCTTAAGAGAGTCAATGGCGTCAGCCAATATAACCCTCGGACAAGATGTCGATCAATCGCTTGACTATTTCTTGACTGCACTTAAAAATATCGAACATGAGCATATCCCGCGCAAAAACAGGCGAACAGCAGTCTATCAGCCCAAGTACTGGAAAGGAGAATTGCAGCGCCTTCATTCACGAAAGAAAGCAAAGCATTCGATAAAGCAGAGACATCGACATGACGACGTAGCAAAAAAATTAATACAAAACTAGCAGGTGAGATCAGTTCAAATGTTTCATCGTGATTCATTATGGTCCATCTTTATTCATCATGGTGCATCACGGTCCATCATGGTCAACATTATTCATTCATGGTTCATTTAACTAAGCTAAGTCTGCACACCTTAGCTGACAAGGGAATTACGGTGCAGATCGACGAATCGTGCAACGTCAATATCAGAAAGGAGATATCGGCACGATGTTGTCTTCATTGATTGATCTGACATCAATCATGAACTCACAGAATGACGTTGCGGTGTAGTTAACGAGAATTGCGGGTATTGTATATATCAGTAACTTTAGGTAGACTATAATCATTTAATGCATATTCGTTGCGAAATTTCTTCGAATTTCTTCCGTTTTGCACAGGATATTCTTCCAAACGCCTGCTTCAAGGCAGCCATCAACCCACACCCTTTTCACCAATCTCCCATCATTCATCCTCTCCATGTGCCCGAACCATGCATCTCGAAACATGTGAATCTACTCTGTCCTCTAACTTCCTCCCATCCCCGTTCTATCTACTCTGTCCTCTTACTTCCTCACCATCCCCGTTCTAATTCGAACAGCGTCATCATTGATCCTTTCTCTCAGCGTCACTCCAGCTATGTCTCTAATACATTAATCTCGAAAACATTCAACCTTCTTCTACTTTTTGCTCTCGCCCACCAAGTTTCAGCCCCGTAGAGCATAATTGGGACAACCACCCCCTCAAACAACTATCTCTTTGTTTCCACATCCAGCGTCCTAAGGATCATCAAATGAATAAATGAAAAAGTTTATTCATACACAGATAGTATATTATTCTTTTTAAAAATCAATTTATACATAGTAAATCTAAGATCGGTGAAATGAATAAGATAAGAACCTGTAACTGAGTAATTGGAGCGGTGTGCGAGCGGTGGGCGGTATTTCACTTTCCTAGCTGAACATACGAACAAAACTCTTGCCGAGACATGTCACGACGAAAAAGATGTAAGGGTTAAGTTTTAATGTACACTATAACGATGCACTGTATTCCGTTGACATGAGGTGTTCCGTTCTGACATTCGGATCTATTATATAACAGTTAATTAGAGTGGGAATTGCTAATTCAGCTATACGCCTAATTCATTGGGTAGCGAAGAATGCGACGGTATGGTTGGGTCAATGTGAGACAAAGAGCCACTGACAAAACAAAAACATAAAACAGAGAAAATATCATTATAATATACAAAACAAAAAAGTTTCCTCGAGCATGCGCAGTATGTTATTTTTGGGGAACTATAAGCTCTCTGTAACGTGTCACGACGGAAGGGCTATCATGGAAGGTTTGAGGTCCACAACACGTGTGCGTTATAGCCTGATGAAATAAGATGTTTCGATTTGACATCGATATCTTTTGCATATTAATTAGTATGAATTTTTTTTCAAACCCACGGCCTAATCAATTGAATAGCAAAGAATGCGACGGTATGGGTGGATCTGTGTGAGTTAGAGAACCATTGGCATAGTGAACAAATAAGAAAAAAATGTATTCATACACCAACCAGTGTGGTATTGTTGTGGCACGGTAACAGAGTACATACCTTATGCACGAAGAAACATATTATCTACATCGCGTATAAAAAAATTGTCCTCGAAAGCACAGATAATTTATTTTAGGGACAGGGCACGCTGAGGTGAAATTGCAAGATTCTGCAACAGTGCAGCCGTGTTTGAAATGGCAGCTACTATTTGTACAGAGAAAAATAGAATGAGAGATCAGATAAACATAGTATATGAGGTTATGTTAGTATTTTGTTGACAGGGTGGTACTGTTGATGCTCTGAGCGAGATGGAAAATATAGTTTTACGTTACCAGTTTTACGTTAATCGTCATCGATTATTTAACTCTGCCTGCCGCTGTCTGCGAGCAAGCAATAGATCGGTACATTTCTGCTTGAAAGAAGATACGGTAGCGCAATTCTTAATGTCAGCAGGTAGCTTGATGAAGCTCTTTGGACCTGAAATAGTGAAAGCTTTGGCCCCAAACTTTATTCTTTTGAACTCTGTGTCAATGTGATTTTCATTCGGTGTTGATCGTTGATGGGCCGCTTTTCGAGTTGTCAATACAACACCGTTGGAATAAGAGAACTTGGTCTGAATTTTAAAAACTCGTACTGCTTCGCTCAGTTCTAGTCGTTCTTGGATGTTCAGCCACCCAAGTTTCTTTAGAATTGGTGTCACATGATCGCTCTTCCTAAAGTTCCCATCGTGAGCTACTTTTGCGGTGAAGTTTATGCTGCGTTGAATGTCCGAGAGTAATGTTTTCGTGCACTTACCTCAAATGGTGGGGCAGTAGATTAAATGTGAAAAAATCAGAGCATTGATTACAAGAAGTCTGAACTTGAAGTCGAGTTGTTTCTTCGGTCGACTGAGAAACATGAGTATACTATTCAGTTAGGAGCAGAGCCTATCAACATGATGTCCAAAGGTCATATTGGGATCAAGCCACACTCTCAGACTTTTGACTGCGTTGTCAAGAGGGATTTTTGCGGCCGTACAGTCAACAGCAAAATTTTCGGGAACTCTCCGTGTGTTTGCTTTGGATGCCAGAATAATGCACTGTGGGTTACTTGTATTAACTTTGGCCCATTTGAAGAATACCAATTATTTATGTGGGTCTGCGCTGTTTCTGCATCCTTCATCAGCTTTTCTAATTCGTTTGCAGGTCTGACGAACAAGAATTGAACATCATCCGCGCATAATGTCATTCTGGCATTGTCGAGAGTGTTTCCACTGCTTATGTCATTGATAAGCAGAAGGAAAAGAACCGGTCCGAGAATCGATTCTTGTACCCCAAAACTTACCTGTCATGGAGAAGATGTGATATTTCCATCTAACACAACAGACTGGGACCGCTGCCTGAGATAGCTTTCAAACCAGGGTGTATGGATGTTTAGTTGTACCAGTTTTTGCAGCAAAATATCGTGATTTACAGTATCATATGCTTTTGAGAGGTCCAGCAGCACGAGTAATGATAGACTATTTTCCTCTATAGCTTTGTATACGAGTTCGCAGATTTTCAGTAGCGCGTCTTCAGTAGAGGTCTTCCGTCTGTATGCATACTGGCATTCATTGATCCGGTTTGCCTTTTCTAGGTAGTCAAGGAGTTGACGTGCAATGATCTTTTCCATGGTTTTTGAAGTTACTGGTAGGAGGCTTATGGGTCAGTTATTTGAAGGGTCGTTTTCCTCCCAGTTTTTATGGAAAGCTTAGATTAGCGCGTGTTTCCAAATTTGAAGGAAGGTATTTGTTACAATGGATGTGTTGATGAGCAGCTTGAGATATGGCAAAATAATTTGTAACCCGTCTTTGAGGTACTGTAATGCTTTTCTGTCGTTCCCACAAGAATTCGTATTTTCAAGTGCGAAAATGGCCGAAGCAATTTCCAGTCTGCTTACCAGGCTCGGTGTCCACATCTGGTCGTTCATGGTAGATGAGTGGTTATGAGATGGAACTGTGAACCGAGTTAGCTTATGCATTACCGGGGTTTTGTGAACCACTGAGAAAGTTTTGCTGTGTTCGTTCATCACCTCATCGTATGTGTGCTTTTCAACGTTATCGAAAAACTCATTGAATGATTCTGCTATTTCTTCTGGGTTTTCATAATTTGAGGACTTTTTTGGTTTCTTGTGGGGCACAATAATTCCAAGGATGTTCCAAGTCGGCTTCGGGTTGTTTTTTGCTTTTCTATTTCAGCAAGGTGCGCATCTCTCTTTGCTTTGTTTATTATTTTTTTTACGTGTTTTCTCATCGGTTGGCAACCACTCGCACGACATTCAAAACACGCGATTCGTCGGTCAAATCCGTGCTATTTCAATCTGTGTTATTTCTATCACTATTTTTTGTAGCTTGACCTTTCAGAAACGTTTGAAAATATTTTGGGTTTTGTATTTCCTGCTTGAGTTCAAGAGTCATTCAGCTGACTGGAGAGCGATTTTTTTTTCAACTATTGGTGCTACAGTGTCGAGAACTGCCGAGATGTGTCTGCAAAAATGACCGTTTAAATATACACGTCGTCCGTGTTGTGCATGTTGTTAAGCAATGGGATTCTGTTCCATAACACTTGCCTCAGTAAATCTCGTGAGTAGTTTTCTTCTCTTCTATATACGGATGACTGGTAACCGTTTTTCTTTGCGCACTGTGATCAGGCAGCTTATTTCCTGATGGTCGGCAAGTGACTCACAAACCTTGGTGCTTATGACAGACGATCTATTGTTTATAATTATCAGATCGAGCAATGAGCTGCTGTCTTTCGTGCTTCTAGTTGGTTCCTCAATGAGTTGCTCAAGTTTTTATATTTTAATTATTGGGCCAAATTTATTATTTTTTTATTGTTCCTCATTGAAATCTCCTAAGATGTACACGTTCTTATCCAAAGTAGCTGATGTCTGGAGATTGGATTCTATGTGACTGATTGACTGGTTGCTGGCTTTGGGTGGCCTGAAAATGGCTCCGACAATAAAAGATTTAATTGTTCCTACATGGACGGTAATCCAAACAAGGTCAACTTTGTCTCCACATCCACCCGTTTTTAATGTCCTAATTGTGTACTAATTTTTGGCATAGAAACAGACGCCGCCTCCTCTTTTACCTCGGTCTTTTCTGAACAATTCATACCCATCTATCTGAATGAAGTTGCTATCCATGCTGTGTGCAAGCCATGTCTCTCAAAGGCAGAAAAAATTCACATCTTCATCCCTTAGCATCAGTTTAATCTGGTCTAGCTTAGACAAGAGACTTAGCTCATTTATTTGTTTTATTTGTATGTGGTTCTTGTCTTTGGGTCGAGGCTTGCTTACTTTGTCGCACAGCTCGTGAAGGGCCCGAATACAATCTAGTCACATGCGCGCAGGTGCTCTGCAATGACTTTGATTTGTGTTGTTACTGTCGATGACCGTAGTGTTGCTTGTAACGAGGTCCTGGCTTTTAGGGACGCTGTCTGGTGAGTCTTCTGCATAGATGCAGGTATCAGGTGCATCGTACAGGGCGGTGAATTTATTGGAGCAGAAGTTTCCATCACTTCATGCACTGATAGTTTTGGAGGTCTTTTAAGTGAATGAATACTCTGAGACCTGTCTGATTGTTATTCAAGTGTGGCTTGATGGACCTTATTGTTGTATTGGCGCAGCCGACTTCCTGAACGATGTCAATCTGAAGTCCCAGAGCGTTGTTCAGCATTTTGGAGACCAGGTCTCTCAGGGGTTGATTGTAATCTCTGTTGTCAAAGTACTGTTTCTTAAAAATTAGGAATGCTTTGTCGTACCCGTTTTTTGGGATAAAACCTGAATTAGTCTATGTTCACATCGGCTTCATGCAATGCAACGCCCAGTAACGAGTCAATGTCTTGTTCGGGACAATACCCAATTTGGTGCTTCCATAATTGGATAATGGCATGTATCAGGCAGTGGCCATCTGTTGTAGTTGGTTTTAGCAGTAAATTTAAATTATTTAACACTGTGTCCATTTATTGGTTACATGGTCATAAGAATTTTTATTACCTGTCTTCTCTCTAGATTGGGAAGTACCTA
Organism: Gammarus roeselii; assembly: GCA_016164225.1. NCBI lineage: Eukaryota > Metazoa > Arthropoda > Malacostraca > Amphipoda > Gammaridae > Gammarus > Gammarus roeselii. The sequence continues at coordinate 11,379 of SDVV010007581.1, forward strand.
TCTTGGATGCCTGACTGAGGACATGGAGATTAGTATTGTGATGAGGAGCATTGCGGTTTGTTTGGGATACCCCGGAAGGGACATAGGGTTGAGGTGGATGATATTTCGTCAGGTGTTCAGTGGCAAGAACAAAAGGGGGGGCAGTAGGTTTGTGGTAGAAAACATTGTTTGGTTTGGTGTTCAGTGACATTGATGATGGGTGGAGCGTATAGTTGGTGTGCATGGGGGCTTTGCGTGCAGTGCAGTGGCATTGACTAAGGGTGGGAGCGTATAGTTGGTGTGCAGGGGGCTTTGCGTGCTGTGCAGTGGCATCGATGATGGGTGGAACGTAGGGTTTAGTTTTGTCTGTCGCGGTGTAAGAAAATGGTGGGGTGTAGGGTTCAGATGCCGCTGGTTTGGACTGTCGTGCGGCATAAACGAGTTTAACTGGAAAGGCGGTATGCGTGTCGTGTGTGTGATTTTGGAGTCATAAGCCTTAGGTGATCGGCTCGTCAGTAAAGGCTGGACTGTGTTTCGACGATAGCGCTCTGCGTAACTGTATTCCTGATTGAATGATATGCATTTCGGGCTGGTACCGTGCGTTAGGTCGTCGCTCTTGGAAGACCGACGGTCGCTTTCTTGTTGGTTGTGAGGCAAGCGGTGTTCTTGGGCAGGGCATGTGAGTCGCGATGTGTTGCTGATGATGGGTACGGTGTGAAGAGGCCGTGAGGGTGTATAGTCGGCTGACTTATGGTCGGGTGCCAGACGAAGAGGTGCAGTCCGTGAGTGTGCGCAGCTGGCTGCCTCGTGACCAGGTGTAGGTCGCGAGTGCGTGTTGTTGGTTGTAGAGTGATTTGATGTCAATCGGAAGGGCGTAGGCCACGGGAGTGTGTAGTTGGCGTGCGTGTGATAGGGTGTCGATAAGAAAGGAGGACATTGGTGTGACCAAGGGAAGCAAAAAAAGGGAGGGCACGCATACGATTGCCTTTTGTGGTCATAGTGATAGTATTAGGCTGAGAGTAGCTCAACCCAGTGGGGAACGTAACGTGTTACAATATTGAGGAGCTCGATCGTTCCTCTTTTGTTGAGATTGGAACTATTTGGGTGGATATAAATCGCGTCGGGGGTTTTAGTATGTCTGTTTCTTAGTGTGCCGGTTGGTGTGACATGGAGCTTTAGGGAATGACATAGACTCATGAAGTGGATCCTTACTTTGATTGACGCGAGTTTGATGGGTTCGGCCATATATGTTTTTGCGACCCTACGTTTTGCCAGAATTGTTTTGGCTATTTTGGCTATGACTTCATTTTCGACGCGATCTGTAAGCAATATTATTGTCATTTTTAAACGGGTTTTCGGTCTCAATGGTTCTAAAGAGTGCTTCAAAGTTTTGCACGTTGATCTTTTGGACCGAACATTTCCTCGTAAGGTCGTCTGGTTGAACATTTGAGATGGAGTCATCGCATATTAGGGCTGTTCCAGAAGGTTTTTTAGTTTCTCCTGAAACGGTGCGGGCATTGTGCTCGCACCAGGAGGCTGGCTTGTTAGTAGGACCTTATCTGCTACTTTAACAGACATGCAGTGGGCGGCTGGCGAGTCCTGGGAAGCAGGGTTGGGGCTATTGAGGTCAGGTAGTTGTTGACGGGAAGATGACGGGGGTTCATTTTCACAGGAATGGGGGGGGGGTTGAGATAGCAGAGTTTTTATTAGTGGCGGGGTGTCAGCTGTATTTGCTTCCTTGAGGGTGGCGGCAGATTGGTTTTTGTGTGCTGTGGGGAAGTTGTGTAATTTTAAGGATATTGGATCGATATTTTTCGGTTTTCTTGTGCCATTCTTGCCTCTACACGATGAGCAATTTGCTTCACTTCTGAAGCAAGCACAGCGCTTGCAGTTCCCTGTGCAACAAGTGCAACATTGGATGTTGGGTGTCATGGGGAGTTCCATTCTTGAAGTGTAGATACGTAGATAAGAGTTGTGACTGTGTGACAAGAAGAGCGACTGTGTACTTAAAATAGTGGGTATATGTTACAGTCAGTTAATAATGATGTTAATGATGCAACGCAGACTGCTCTTATAAGGATGATTTACAGTACTAAACAATAATTAATAGTACACTGCTAATGATAGACCATTGCACAAATAATGTTGCTTTGCAGTACCGAACACTGAAAAATATTGCACTGCTAATGACATACCAAAATGCTCTAATAATGATGTTCTGCCGTACCGAGCACTGAAACACACTGCGCTTGATGATGTACCACAGTACTGTAGTATGGTGATTTGCAGTACAGAATGGAATAATGCTGCACTGTTATTGATATGAAAGAACGACGAACATTTCGACCGTAGTAGGAATTGCGGGTAAATCTGGATTGCCTGAGCTCAAATGAGATTATTCGGCTTACCGAAGGCTGCTTATGGCACTAACTCGCAACAAATATTTACGAGAACATCATGTGAAGCAGCCAATAAAAAGAGAAGAAGAGGCAGATAAAAAAATACATTTGGTACAAATTCAATTAAACACATAATACTTCTCTAGGAGCCGCTTGCGAGTGGCCTCTTTTGTTCATGAGATGATGGGGAGGGTGATGGATGTACAGTAGGTCCACTGCACTCCGGCAAGCAGGTGCGTTCATGGGCTGACAGCCGAGGCAGACAAGAGAATGTAGGCGAGGTGGTGGAGAGGGGGGTGAGGATGGACTCGGCATTACACTCTTCAATGCACCGAACACTTTACATCCATCGTTCACTCGAGATTTCTCCTTAGTTGCACTAGTTCAGTCTTCTTCACATCAGAGCCTGGGTACTTGAAACACTGAACTGTCTCAAATAACTCTCCAGTTATGAGGACACTAATTCTGCTCGCATCGACATTCCTCGAACATCTCGAACAGCCACCAGTGCCGTATCATCCTCAAACAGTCCCTGACTCAAATGCCAACTTCACCCATTTGCTCCCAACTGCTATAAGCCTTGACCCATTCATTCACGTTCACCTCCTGGCCTCTCCGCTTATGTAGAGTTTAAACAACCAAGGGAGAAGGTATCAAACGACAATCCGTAATACCATACGTTCGTAACAGGATTGTGCTCCTGTTCACTGCTCCAACGAATGTCTCGCATTTTTATAGGACACAGTTCCGGAATGAGTAATCAGCCACCGAACAATGGCCCGCTCATAGCCCTGACCAATACCAGCTCAACTACTGGTTTTGGGGAGAGATGGAATCCGTTGGCCACGATCGCAAGTCAACGACAATATCTGTGAACAAAGTCGACACAGAAATGAGGGAATAAAAAGTTCGACGTGAAGTTGCAAGTTACATCCGAAAGGTTCACATCTTCGTTTGAGTCTCATTTCAAAGTTGAAATTCCCTAATTGTCATTAGATGCAATCAAACATGATTTTTTTTTCAGTTCTTCCATTAATTTAAAGTTTGAAAAGTCATATGATGTCGATTTACCGTTCAGTCGAGCCACCTGTTCCTGTCCCTGTTGTGTGGCATCAGTCGAGCCACCTGTTCCTGTCCCTGTTGTGTGGCATCAATCGAGCCACCTGTTCCTGTCCCAGTTGTGTGGTAGCAGTCGAGCCACCTGTTCCTGTCCCTGTTGTGTGGTATCAGTCGAGCCACTTGTTCCTGTCCCTGTTGTGTGGCATCAGTCGAGCCACCTGTTCCTGTCCCTGTTGTGTGGTATCAGTCGAGCCACCTGCTCCTGTCCCTGTTGTGTGGCATCAGTCAAGCCACCTGTTCATGTCCCTGTTGTGTGGTATCAGTCGAGCCACTTGCTCCTGTCCCTGTTGTGTGGCATCAGTCGAGCCACCTGTTCATGTCCCTGTTGTGTGGTATCAGTCGAGCCACCTGTTTCTGTTCCTGTTGTGTGTTGTAACTCTTTAGCCACTGTCAGAATGGATAGCATCATCTCAGCCATGTGTTGAATCATCTCAGCCATGTGTTGAATCGTCTCAGCCATGTGTTGAATCATCTCAGCCATGTGTTGAATCATCTCAGTCATGTGTTGAATCATCTCAGCCATGTGCTGAATTATCTCAGCCATGCGTTCAATCATCTCAGCCATGTCTTGAATCATCTCAGCTATGTGTTGAATCATCTCAGTCATGTGCTGAATCATCTCAGCTATGTGTTGAATCATCTCAGACATGTGTTGAATCATCTCAGCAATGTGTTGAATCATCTCAGTCATGCGTTGAATCATCTAAGCCAAGTGTTGAATCATCTCAGGCATGTGTTGAATCATCTCAGTGATGAGTTGAATCATCTCAGTCATGTGTTTAATCATCTTAGCCCTGTGTTGAATAATCTCAGTCATGTGTTGAATCATTTCGGCCATGTGTTGAATCATCTCAGAGATGTGTTGAATCATCTCAGTCATATGTTGAATCATCTCAAACATGTGTCGAATCATCTCAGCTATGTGTTTAATCATCTCAGTCTTGTGTTGAATCATCTCAGCTATGTGTTGAATCATCTCAGCCATGTGTTGGATCATCTCAGCCATGTGTTGAATCATCTCAGCCATGTGTTGAATCATCTCAGCCATGTGTTGAATCATCTCAGCTATGAGTTTATTCATCTCAGTCATGTGTTGAATCATCTCAGCTATGCGTTGAATCATCTCAGACATGTGTTGCATCATCTCAGCCATGTGTTGAAGCAGGCTGGTCAACGATTATGTCAACCGATGCTAGGATTTTCGGAAGACCTACTTCACCAAAGGCTGAGCGTTGACAGCTTTTCGCCGCAGGAGTCGAACAAGTTGCAGCCGGCTTCATATGAGGACCAAACGTCCTCATGTGAAGCCGGCTGCAACCGTGAGATCATCTAGGGTCATACCATATGGGTAGGGTTGTGGGGATAGAAGATCGATATGTGTAGTGAACGCGTCAAAGATGTCAGAGCATAGTTGTGAGCACAGTCAAGGCCGACTGGAGCTTACTCTGCCAGGCCATGGCACAGCCCATACAGGACGGTACTCGTAGCCGCGTCCACCCTCGACACCAAAGTGACATGGGAGCATAAGAGCGTAGATGATGTGATCAAAGCGATGATGTAAGTGTAAAACACGACAACGTTAACATAGAATGGTCCCAACGAATGGCGACACTCGTACGGCGTTTCTCATCTGGTGCCGAGACACTGAGAGAAACAAAGAAGATATGAGGTTCTTTCGCTAGAACCTCTTCTTTGGAATGCGCTTTCTTCCTCAGCAGACAATTTTCTTACACTTCGTGTTTGATTTTCTGGAATTATTTCGTTCATATTCTCATAGTTTGCATACATTTTGCATGTTTTGAGAGTCCTGAATGACCCTTGTTTAGATTCAATATGCTGCCATTTGCTCTTCATTTGCTGACTGAAATGCAGACAATCATAATGCATGTATCAAAGTTTTATCCCTTGACAAATGCTCTTTTCACATTGCTTTGAGAAAGATTAGAGTTACGCTATCGAACAAAGAAAACGCACTGCTCACAAGCAAGTTGACCCATCGTGGAAAATTGTTTTTTCCTACAATGCTTATATTATATTCTACAAAGTATTTAATATATGAAATACAGCTTCAGGGCACATCCTTTCTTGCAATTTTGTTTTATCTTTCGATGACAATTAGTCTTCGAGTAATGAGCTTCAATTTTCAACCAGTTTTTCTGTGTTATACTGTTTATGCACTATGGATTCATGTGCAAAACGGATTGAAATGCAAGAATAAAAAAATGTTTGTCATTTGATAAATAATTCTAAATGTGAAGGTTGCTATGATGTAAGTGATCCAAAGATTATACCAAGCAGCAGTGGCGTTCAATAATGATTTTTTTTCTTAACTCGCCCCTCCAACCTCAGATTATTTGTCCCACAATGAACAATACCGCATTTTTAACAGTACAACCTCTCTTTCAAGCTATTCTCCATTCTCACACATGGTGGATACACACTGTAAGCATCCTTCCTTGTGTCTTGGTGGTGTAGTTGAGAGTCACCGGGATTCGGAATCGTTCTAGGTCTCTCGATGTGTTATTCCCTCCACTGACCCACATATTTAAGTATCTCCTACAACAATTTTCTAAAGGACCATGAGCAGAAAACATGGTAATTGGTACATATACTATGGTGTTATCTGTTAACGCACTTTGCATGGGCAGGAATTTGTATCTGCAGAAACTAAAAGATAACTAAAACAGATGAACAGATTTATACACAATTGGGTCAAGGAATACCTAAAGTACCAATTGAACAACTATAATATAATATATCTCAAAACATGCGCTAGGAAACTGCTACCAAGTAGCCTATAACAGGTTAGTTAGAAAATAAAC